>CM031083.1:33152383-33369986 GCA_018257905.1 Gillenia trifoliata
CTTGCTGACGTCACGCCGCTGCAACTTCGACCGCCGAGTGCCGCCGCCGTTCGTCGCTCGCCGGCGCCGGAAACTGGAGAATCTTGCCGGAATTTCTGGAAAATTGCAAAAAGCTCGATTCGTCACCAAATTTCACAATTTTAAAGCCAAAAAGAAGCTGGAGTTGCGAGGGTTCGGTTTTTACCTAGCTTTGGGCCAGAAGATGGCCGGAGACGGCCGGAAATGGCCTCGAAGTTCTCGGCCAAGGATCGGGTTTCACCGATCTCGGCTGGAAGGTTGCATGCAAGACCTGGGTTCGAGTCCCAAGGCTCCCAAGAGTCCAGTGATGACGATTTTGAGTTAAATCGGGGTCGGGGTGGCCGTGGCTGGCCACTGGAAGTTCGCCGGAGAAAATGGCCGATTCAATGTTCTTCTCTGTTCGAGGTTTTCTGGGTTCAGGAACAGTCCAGAACGATGAGATTGATGATGGTGATGTACTGGAATTAAACTGAGTCGAGGGGAAACCCTCAAGTTCGAAGGCAACGACCGTGGGTGTGTTAAGTAATCTACTGGGTTTTTCTGCAGGTTGAGTTCGTCGAGGCTGCTAGCTTAAGGCTCGAAGATGGTGAGGTTCATCAGCTCAAGGCTGGTTGTAGTGGATGGTCGAGGATGGAGAAAATTTGAAGTTGGGTGCCTAGAGTAATTTCTGGGTTCTTAATTCGCAGCAAATCTGCATGTAGGGCAGTAAGGTGTGTGTGTGCGTGTTGGCTCGGGAGAGAAGGCAGGTAAGTGAGGATGGTAGTGTGGAATAATGCACACTGTGTGCATGAATTTAAACCCAAAGTCAGTCAGACTTGGTTTCTCTAAACCAAAATTGCCCAATGCATGTCAACCTTGAATTACAAAAAAATTCAAAAATTGTCCACTGCATGCCAACATGCATGCCAGAAAGCTGGTTGATTCAGAAATGGAATTGCAGGCCAACTGGCCTTGCAGAAACCATGGGCAATCCACGGTTTTGAAATACTGCTCGTGGCAATTTACCATTTTGCCCCTGATCGGAACTTGTCCGTTACAAGTCCGAATCAGGTGCCGCTCGCGTCTACGGGTTCGTACCGAAGTGTACGAGATGAAAAAAAAAATACGTCGAAAGTACGGAAAAAAGTGAATAGAAAATAATTGTCCACGTAGGACTCAATAAGCCACTAGGGGCATTTTCGTCATTTCACACCGTCGGGAGTAAAATACAATAAAATTAGGGACGGGATGTAACATATATATTTGATCATAGCAATTGTTTTCGTTTGATTTATTCAATATGATGATTAGAAATAAGAGTAACTGGGAGTTTGAAATCAGGTTTTAAAAAAAAAAAAATTGTACAACAAACAATTACCTAAAAAAAAGAAAGAAAATGCAAGAGACTGAGAAGAAAAAAATGCAGAAGACATGTGAGCTCCACAATTCATATGACGTGTACTGAGAGACCATTTTTTTTTTTTTTTGATTCGGAGATATTTTTCCTTTATTGGTTAATTTTTTGGTTCGTCTGCGCTGCGTGGGCATTTTTCTCCGGAGTAGCAAATCTGTCTGGCGACGGCAGCCGCCCGTAATTCTGTTCCGCTCTCTTTGAAAACGAAGAGATGGACTTTCGTCTTCGTTTTCGTCGGCGATTGCTTCCTCCTCAGCCTTCAATCATCCTCATCATCATGTCCACTCTTTTACTGGTCTGTCCTCTCTCTCTCTCTCTAGTCCTCACTCTATGCATTTAGCATATGTATTTGTTTTGTTTGCCTCGTTTTTATGTATTAATCTCTGGGATTAGGAAATTATTTGATGGAATATGTAGATGCTTAAGGGCTTGATAGTCTTACTGATTTACTGATTTTAAACCCTAAACCCTAAATGCTAAACCTAGAAATGAGAGAGAAAGAAAGCTCTATTTGAAATGCTCGGCAGCCCAATTTATTCAAAGTGACATTCAATTTATTCAACGGTGTGGGGGAAGTAGAATGTATTCTTAGACTTAGAGCATCTTCAGTCTGGAGTGTATATGGGGATGTGTAAACACACATATATGTCTCTTGTTGGCCGGAAAACTCTCCAATTCAGAACTTCAATACCCATCTTGGCCTGAAGATGTAAATGTTTATGTAAACTTACATCTCCAATAAAGAAAAGAAGGCAATAGCCCCATGAGTTGAATAGGAGGCGGACACAAATTTAAATTTACATCTTCCCACTGGAGCAAAACCACATGTACATCTCCCGAAAATGTAAATGGGATGTAACTTTTGGGAAGATTATTTGATTAAATATTGTATTGGTTGATTTGAATGTGTAGCTGCGTATAATTACTACTTCTGAATAACCATTGGTTCATTTTTCTTTATGAAATGGATTTCTACACATGACTACTTTCAGAGAATATCCTTATGAGTTATAGAAGCTTAAATTTCTTTTATACAATAGCGCATGTTTTTTTTATTTTTTAAACACCAGCACACACTCTCTCTCTCTGGTTAGACTCCTAAAAGATGAGATTATGTATGTTACCCTGATTGCTCGCATAATGTTCTATCAGTTCTTGGCAGCTGCATCTGCTGGATCTCCCTCTGGAACTGGTAAAAGCGGCAAGTCATCAGTCTTCTCTTTATTTAACCTTAAAGAGAAGAGTAGGTTTTGGAGTGAGGCCGTCATACGTGGTGGTATGACTGCTTGTTCCCTTTTATTAAATGTACGTTTTACTCATATATGTGGAGGAATGGTTTGCTTTATTTCCTTTGATGTCATTGTTTTTGTTAATTTTCAGATTTTGATGATTTGGAATCTTCCAGCCCCGGAAAAATGGGCGTTGCCAACTTCACTAATGCAGGTAGGCATTATAAAACTTCTTTAGTTGCTCCTGTTAGCAAAATTTCTGCACAGAGTCTATTATTGATTGGGAAGTTTTGTTATGTTGAATTTCTGCCCCTTTAGATCTTGTTCTTTGATGTATCCAACGGTAATAGACTAAACTTAGAAGATAGGTAAAACAGCACAACACAAAAAATTATCTTGGTTCAGCGAGAACTTATGCTCGATCGGTTAGCCCGATTTCTCTGGAAGTAGAGAAATCACTGCACCTTAGATTAATAATAGAGAGGATTCTGAGAATCTTATGCAAAACCCTAGCACTAATCTCTAACTCTCTGGCTGTCTCTGTTTTTCTCCACTTAAGAAGAAACAAGCCTTGCCCTTACCCTATTTATACATAGGGTAGAGCTTGTGTCCTAAAACAAACTGCATTCCTATTTCTAATTGGATTAAAGAATTTACTTATCCAAATCTAATAGAAATCTAAGAAAACCAGAAACTGAATTGAATAAAGAAAGCAGAAGTTGTTTCCTAAAACAATCTGAACAGTTAGGACATAATCCTAAACCAATTAGGATACCTTTGTGAACAAATTCTAACATGTTAAACTTTGGAAACGAATTGTGATAACTTCTATAGAAGATGGTTCATTATCGATTTATTTATATTCTCAAGGAAAATAGTTATTATATTAGGTATTAGGTATAGTGATTGGGATCAAGGGGAGCAGCCAGCATCTTATCATTCGGTTGAAATAACGCGAATGAGATAATCGTGGATTTTTTGTTTTAAAGCCCCATACTCTCTATGTCTCAAAGTTTGCAGGTTTTTTATTTTGTGTACTGGTTCTAAAGTTGTCTAAAGGTTTTTAGGGCAGAGAGAAAATGAAAGAGAGGAATTCTTTAAGGTTTATGGGTCCTGGATTCAAGAAGGCATACTTTTAAAGTGATGTTTTTTATTTTAAACTGTTAGAAATAATAAAAGTTATCTGCCAGTGGCATATTTAGTGCTTTTTGTGTCCGTTGATAAAAAGAATTAATTTTGTTTGAAACCACGTTGATAAAAGAATTAATTTTGTTTGAACTTCTGTTGATAAAAGAGACTAATTTTGTTTGAACTTAGGCGCCAAAATATCCAATAATTGATTACTGTTGCTTTAGAGAGCTCACAGTTCTATGATGGGTGACATTTAATGATCGGCAGTTGTTTCATGGTTTTAACTTTTATCAAACCAACTGTCGAAAAGGTGACTATTCTTGAATTATTAATAACTCCTTTGACATTCGGTAACATTTTGGGCGGTAGATCCCCATGCTGTTTCTTGCATGTGTCTAGGGGGGTCGTCAATGGGCAGGCTAGGGCTGGGCCTAAGCAAGGTAATGGAAATATCACAGGCGGGTCAGGCTAGGCTTTTCAAAATTTTAAGGCCCAGGAACCCAACCCGCGGGCTGGGCTTTTATGGAGCCAATGGGTGGCCGGGCTGGGCTACATGGCGGGTGAAAATGATAACGCTTTAAGAAAAAAAGAGTTCGGTCAAGTGACTTATGGCTTCTTATTTTGAGTATATTTATGTAAATTGGGATCTAAAATGGGCTTTCAAGGCCCGGGCCTATGCGAACCGTGCCGGTGCCTCAAGCACCCTTGCCCAAGCCTAGCCCTCCTATATTATGAGGTGGGCCTGGTGGTGGGCGGGCTGGGCTTTTCCTCAATGGGCGGGGCGGAATTTCCGGGCTATGGGCCGCAGACCCAAACGAAGATGTCCTCAGAAGTCGCATATAAATCTCAAGTCGCCATAAGAAATGAGTTTAGGTTTCAAGTCTTGAGGTTTTGTAACTTGAGAGGTCTGGTTTTGCACTATAGGCTCAATATTCAGATTAATAGATACCTCATCCACACTTTGTAATTGTTTCTGATATTAATAGAATGTTTCTTTTTCAAAATATTATATAGAAACTTGGGGTTGTCTATAAGATTTTTAATAAGGTTCTGCTCTACACATCCTAAGCCCCAAGCACATCAAGTTATTTTTCTCTTCTATTTCAACAAAGTCGTTGACACGGTTTGGTGGACCACTTGAAGGACAGATAAGAACTTTTCGTCTCTCAGTTCTAAATGAAAGTACTTAGTCCACGTCACTTTTTTTTATCTTGTTCAGGAATATTACCAAATTATCTCAAGCTTCTGGAAGTTGATTCTATGTACCTCCAGGTCCACTGTGAATTTCATTTTATTGGATTTGATGGGAAGGAAACCAGGTATATAATTTGGTGTTCACATTTTCACTTCTTTCATGTTATCAATTTTGTGTTTCTTTTGTTTATTGAAATGGTTTGCATGTTCCTTAATGGTTCTTGTCAATCTATATTTAGATTTCAAGCTTCACCCTGAAGAACTTGGCTGGTTTACAAAAATTGATCATATCTTCGAACACACGGGTTCCCCCAAAATTGGAGAAGTCCTCACCCGTTTACAGGATTACTGTAGATAAAGAACAAGCGACACCATCTTCCCATTGTCGATCACATAAACTACAAGTAATACCTCTTTACTTTATCCTGCTTTATAGGAACTTATGAATTTTAATTATTGTTGTTTATGACCGGATGCGATTGGCCGAATGTGATTCTTGCAGTTTTTTCTGTTCATGCAATACATATGGGCGAAAAGAGTTACTTCAATATTTGAGAAAGCCATAAATGTTTTCTCTCGTCAGGATAGCCAGCGCGTATGGTAACAGGTATTTCATCATCCTATATTTGTTCTTTTTCCATGTACATCTGGCAGCTCGGGTGAGAAAAGTTGGGCTCGCCTGTATTTCTTCTTATTAATCTGCATATTTGGTAGGGGGTGTGTTTTTTCTGTATATTAATTTCTTCTTTAGTTCAATTGGTTTGTGTTGAACCAGCAGGTTCTGACTGGTGTTTGCAGCTTTGAGTTTTCTCTTTTGTGCTGATTTCAGTAATTGATTATTGATTCATATTTTTTATTGTGTACAGGGATGATAGTGGTGCTTTTTTGTGGCAAGTGATCTGTGGACATGATGGATGTTCTTTTCACTAGCCTTGTTGAACATATCTTTGTGAACTTGAAAAAGGCATATAATGTTTTCATCTTGAACCCCAAGCATGACTCAAAAAAAAGCTAAATATGGTTACCCGGTGCGTATATTAGGAGTTACTTTTATTTTAATGTTCAGTAAGTGAGAGCATGCAACTCATACATATAAACCTGACCTACCTCAAACTTCAAGGTTGATGCCTTATACATATGAGATCTTCTTGGTGTCTTTGGGTTTTCAGACTTACATAAAGTTGTCATGAAGTGCTCCTAACACAATATAAGAGATGGTTTTAGATACTCGGAGATATATGATGGCTTATTGTGTTTATGCCAGCCACATTTGTATAGGCCCCAGTCAAATATTAAAAGGACTGTAGACTGAAACATAAAGCATCTGCTTTACAACATAATTTAAGGGAATGCCATATGCTGTTGAAGAAATGACAGAATGGTTATGATAATCATATCAATTCAGTATTAATGCGATCCATAGAAGAGAACAGTTTTCTTCTAAGCTAGAATGATGTATCTTTTTTGTAATAAAAATTTGCATTTACAGAGGAGTATGTGGTGCCCTTCAGGAGTTTGTTTGCTGCCCAAGATTTTACTCTTAAGCAGTTACTATCGCCTTCACTTTGTTTGTATAAAAAGCGAAAGAGCTCTGTAGGCATTTATCCAATTCAGGAGGCAGAATTTCGCGGTGCGTTGGTCCTTAACCATGGGTTAAGATGTGGCTAAAAACCTATCTCCAACCATACGTGTGTAAGGCCATGCGTGTCTCCTTATTCTTTTATACTGGACATTTAATCTTCTTTTTAAGAAAGAAATAATGAGGGTCTTAAGCTGTGGTGATCATAAGTACTCCTTTAGAAACTTTTCCACCTTAGACTCTTCCTAATATCAATTATTTAGATTTATATTATGACATTGCGTTAGTACTGAATAACCGAATAGAAGCTTTTCAGTATATTTGAGCGACAATTTATACTCGCAAACTGGAGTGAGCAATGAACATCTTAATACCTGGGTCAAGTCTGTATTATTAGGCATGCATCACGGTGCTAAATACTTCAAGTCCTCTCTTTTTTTCTGTGTTCGTACCTTCTATATAATTTAAACACTGGTGGCTTGGTTTTCTTAATTCCAGTTATTTTTCTTTTTTTTTTTTGCAGGAGAGGTTTATCGGGTCGGAGATAAAATTTCTCAAGAAGGTATACTTTTATTCTATTTCTTGGCTTTATTGTTTCAAATGTCATTCTTCTTTTGATGAGATAGTTATGCTTTCTCTTTGACTCCTCTATTCGGTTTCTTAATATTTAAAAGGAAGAAACTTGCTGATGCCTTTTTTCTTTTATAGAACAAGAATTTGCAAAACCAAATTCTTCAGTGAGAACATTCAGAGCTGTTCTTGTATGCTAAACCTCTGTTCTGAATTTCTTCTCTTTTCTTTTCCCCTTTCTTTCAGCTGATACTTACTTTTTGTTTTTTGCAAGTTTTCTTTCTGAAAAGCTGTATGCAACCTTTTTCTTTTATCTGCACATTCAATTTTTAACTTTCTGAATAAGGCTATTAAAAAAATTGATTTTGTAATCTTGATAAGATTAAGAAGACCTTTGTCACGAGCATCCAATGGCAAATTTTCTGGCGTGGTCGGTAACAGAAGACACTGATGCAGTATTTCTCTCTCTCTCTCTCTCTCTCTCTTGCATCTCCTTCTTATATTGATGAAAGTAGTGATATTCACTGGTTTGTTGTCTGACTAGAAATACTATTATTTTTCCATTAGAAGTTTGGCTAGTTAAATAAGCGGAGCATGAGGATATATTTGTTTTAATGACTATAATAGAGAAAAGGGAAGATGATCACGTTTGTGCCCTTTTGTGGTAAAAGGGTAGAAACGATCTAAAATTTCAGATTTATTTTATTTGGGCCCTCAAAGTTTGTGTTTGATTTGCTCCACACTGTGGGAAGATATATTTTGGATCCTTTGTTTCCATCAAGTGGGCACATGCCAGAGAATGTGTAACATATCACATTAGAAAAACTTCTTGGTGAATGACAACATATAAACATGTTTTTAAAATTGCAACATAGAACATATTTCATGGAAATTGGGTGGGCCTACTCTAATTTTAAAGTCTGCTATTGTTTAATCCACACTAGACAAAAATGCAGTACAAAAAATTGAGAACTCTAATCTGCTACAGGCTTAATCTATGGATTGTATGGCCCTAAGCAACCCAAGTATTCTTTAGCATGTTTCTCTATTTTCCAAGTATCAAAAAGAATGGGAACATACTCTGTGGTTACTCTATCAGCTGAAGAGAAAGGCTGGAATTAGTAACTTGATGTATCATGATCAGAAAGAAGAAACCTAAATATCCCAAATATCCTACCAATTATTGGTTGCAACAGTAAAAAATGTAGCGATATTTCCAAGTAACAAAATGGTGTATCTTTATCATTTAGGATATTTATACAAGGGAAAGATTTTTTCCTTGTTTAAGTAACATTAAGTTTGTTGTCGATAAATGATTGTAAAATAGTTTGCTTTTGTTTGGATCAAGATGGAATCTCATTTACAAAAATTCTAACCTCATAAGAACTTTTTTCCTCGAATTCGTGTCATGAGTTTCCAAAAGATATGGTTAGGGAACATTGAGTATTCCTAAACTAAAGATGCTTTTATAAAGTATAGTTCAAGTTGGAGTTCATACTTATTTTGTGCACTATTTACCATTCATGTCATATTTCTGTAAATCTAGATTACTGGTATTTCTCCATTGCTTCCTCAAGGCTATTATTGACTAGCATGATGCTGATTTTTTACTAACATATATTTTTCTTTATTGTTTTTAAATTCGCTTGCTAAGGTAATTTAAAGGCTATTATGGTTCATCTATTTTTTTTTTTTTTCAGGGTGGAATGGTACAATGCATGCCAAGAGGCATTGAATAATGTAGAGTTGTCTCAAGGAAGGAGCTTCTTGGATGTCGTGCAGAACAAAGTTTTACAGGTATATATGCCTTTTTCTGGTCCTATGGTATGTACCACTAAGACAGAGCAAAACAAAAAAACTAAAACTTGAGAGATTAATCTTTTTAACTATTCGATATACTCGTTTGATGAGAATGTTTTCTTTTATTTTAGTTATTGAAAGGGAAGAATATGAAGATATGAAGCTTCTTTCAGTAAGGAGGAACTAAAATCAGGAGACTTCGAATATTATTCTTTAAAATGCGAATGTCTTACAGATCATGGATTGGAAAGGAGAGGTAAATCTCTCTCTCATGTATCCAGATGCGCACATGCGAATCCATACATAAACACTGGAATAAATACACACCTTCATCATACTCATGCTAATTGGTAATATATGTTATGGATCAGGTGGGCTTTTATTGATTACAAGTGCTGGTCCTGCCAAGTGGGGACCAGCTGTTGGTGGGGGGAAGGTGTTCGGACAGAACTAAGTTCTCCCCCGAATATTAAAAAGCGATTGAAGCGCAGTTTCAGGTACTGCAAATCTTTCATCAGTAATTATCAATTATAAGTTATACTTGATCATGGGACAATGTTTAATTTGGGTGTGCTGTTATTTACTGCTCATTTTTAAAGAATAATATTTAAGGTCCCCATTCAGCATCATGCTTGCAAAAGCAAGAAGAGCCAGGTAAGAATTATTTAGTCATTAATTTATGACTAATAAACATATGAGAAAACAGAGGTTTTAACAATTTGTTTGTTTGGATGAATTATTCAGTTCTGCAGCGAAGAGGATTTATTTTGATATCAAGCTACCTTTGATTTATAAAAGTTATGAAAGATTTACGGCATAGAGGACAAGGTGACCCCCTGTAGAAAAATCTATTTAGTCTACATCTTAAAAGAAGAAAGAAAGCAATAATGAAGGCAGAACAACACAACAGAATCAGAAGACAACAGCATTCCATTCGTATATAAATAGCATGAGAGGACCAAATGCCAAATTTGTCCAAAACTGAATCACATGAATGACCAAAAACAAACTGTCCATGCCTCCCCCTTAAACCTTCAAAAGTCTTTTGTTTTGTCTATCCTGATCACCCAAAAATTATCAACACAACACATCTTCCTAGATCATTGACCCACATTGCGTAAGAATGACTTTTCCTGGCCAAGGCACTCCACAATGAGTAGTAGTGGGTCTCCAGCAAGGCTTGTCCGTTGTGAATACATACACACACAGAGTGCTTGCAAATTATTCGTCCAGACCACTTTATTGGCCTTTAATTTTTGTTTTAAATCTTTTTACCCTGCACAGAATTTGGTTTTAGGGTTTAGGGTTTAGGGTTCAGGTTGGTTTAGGAGCTATAAAATCTAAGCCCTAAACCTACTCTAAACTCTAAAGTCATAAACATGCTGCTAACGGAAACAAACTAAAAGCTAAACTTAACTTTATTTCATTAATTAGAGGATTAGGAAACATTCTTTTGGCCCTGTAAAGCATGACCATTATTTTATTCCTCATCCATATATTTTCTATTCTTTGCAGATTTTCATATTTTATTCTTGCCCTGATTGCATTGATTATTCTTTTCGGGTGTGCAGAAATTTCAGAAGATGAAGCAGAAGATCGAAACACAAAGATGCTATTCAGGAAAAATTTGCTGTATTTGGTGATGTATGTGTCTACGATAAAAATCAATGATTTTATTTTATTTTTCAATTTGAATCTCATTTTCTTCTTTTTGTGCATAAAAATTTCATTTCGACAACTCTTATATTCATGTTGTGGAACTAAAAGGAGAATATTTGCTGTTTTTTCCAGCTCTGCATCAGTTGTTGGACTTATGTATTGTAATCCCATAGGTCTTATACTCTATCCTATATAGTTTTGTGTCTGGGAGAGAGAGGGAGAAAGCAAGAGAAGAGAGAAACTAGCTATGATTCTTAAAGAAGTTAAGTTGTTTTGTTTTTTTGAAGTTAAGAGCATGACATATATATGTGTGTTTGTGTGTGTAGAGAAGGAAGGAGAGGGGGAGGTGAAGTATATGATTTTTTTTTTCCCAATATAAGTTTTAATTGGTGGTGCTTTTGAGATTTGCAGAAGAAAGATCATCAGGCCATTGATATTCTTCTTGGAGATTGATATATCACAGGCTTTGCTTTCAAACACTGCAAAGGCAGGAAAGTAAAAGCTTGCTCTGTACGAAGAGTAATCCCCTTCTGAAAGATCATCATGCAGGAGGTGTAACTGTGTTTCTTCAATAATTATAGAGGGAGATAGTTGGAACTTTTTTGGATTTACTTACAACCTTAGTTATAAAGAGATTTACTCTTCTGAGCAACATCATAATGCACCTGTTTCTTTTTCTTACCAATTATGCTTGGTTTTACTACCATATATAGCATGCATGATGGTGTTTGCATTGTGAGAGTTGTTTTGCTGTAAGTTGTTATTTTGCTCAAAGTAGAATTTTTTGTACCTTTCTTGGTGATTTCAGAACTTGATGAGAGAATGAGGACTTGAAAAATGAGCTCCAATCATTTGAAGATGAAGAATATGTGAAAGTCATAAGAAAGGCAGTATTAGAGGCATTAAAGGGGATAAAGAGAATTGGAATTTGTTCAGTGATACTCGTGAGGTATGCCATTTGGTTTTATCAGTGAGGGGGTGTTGTGGGCGGTTTTCCCCCTGGAGACTTTTTGCTAATCAGTTATTTCTACGTTCAGCACTGAATTTCCCTTGGATAATGAATATTTTATTTTATTTATCTTTTCTTTGTTAAATGTGAATGTGATTTCTTCTATAATTTTATTGTTTTGTTCTTGTGCAGGAGTTTCAAAATTACACAGTTGCCGCATTACTTTTCTTTCATTTAGGTCAACTTTGTGGGAATTCTATGAGACCGCGTCATATCACCTTCCATGCGCAGATGGTGCATTTCATTATTATGATAAGATATCATTTCGGTTATTTTCATCACACAGGAGGTACTTGTAATTGTCTTAATGAGTTCAAGAAGCTTTCAACAATTGAGTACAGAAATTTTTTAATCCCTCACTCTCTAACTACTAATTAATGCAGAAAGTTAGACATATCAAACGGTTGTACCGGATCTCAAGGCTCTTATGGATGGACTCTCCGCTTTGTTGTTACCTTCTCAAAAACCTGCTTTCAGTCAGCACTTGTATGTAACTTTACTATTGTTCTTTATTTGTCCCAATTAGTGATCTAAGTTTGTCTTGCATTGGATTTCTAGTTTTATATCAGATACTTTTCTTGTCTTCGCCATTAATCCCTTTTGGATATTTATGTTATGTTGCTTTATGCACTCAAAATTGGAATTTTACTGTTGGTTGGGACTTTGTTGTGGTTTCTTTTTCTTCCATGCAAGTTCTTTGTGGTCATAGTTATTAATGTGGAAGAAGTTTGTGAGTTACCACTCTCCAGAAGATCCTGCTTTGACAATGGCCTTTCAGTGGCCGCGAAGAGCAGCAGCCGTACCACTGTTGCTAGTTAATGGAACTTACAGGAAATCTGTTAGTACCTATCCTCGATTCCTCCATTTTAGCATCAGTTGCAGAGACTGAATGAGATATGGCTCTTTAAAAGGTTAAAATACGTATTAAAATGATCTCCTTATTTTACTCTATTTGGAATTCTTTAACTAAAGATTCATTGTCTCAGTCATTTTTCACCTGCCTTTTCTTGCATAACCTGTGCAATCTATGGTGATTGTCATTCACGTTTGCCCCAGGCTCTTTCTGTCTGGGGAGTTCATACAATCTTGATTCAGAAACCTCTCATAAGTACAGTGGGGGATATGACAACTTTTAAAACAAATGTTTTACATTTTATATCACACTTTTATCTTAGCAATGAATTTAGATGTGTCATATGTTATTAAGGAAGTTTCTTGTTCTAGATGCTTATTGGTAGAATAGTGCTGGTAACAAATGTGTGGTTCTGTTTTTGAAGAGAACGCGCCCAATGGCTATAATTGATTCTATATTTTATTTAATTTCACAGATATTCAGTCCTCCTAGAGTACTGACCAATACTTGGAGATTAATTTTTCCTGTTTTTCTAACATGTACTCGTATTTTCTGGGGACATCTCTTGATGGTGACTGCGAGAGGTTTGTGTAACCTGGATTTTGGACCATTGCTTTTAGTGTGGCACATTCCCCATTGACCCAAACGCTTGAGATTAGCTCTGATTCACTACTCTATGATAGATCATAAAAGCTTGACCCTTGTAGCTAAACTTATATGCATTTGATGTTTTGAAATTGACATGCATTCTTTTAACAAACTATGTAGGGAGAGCTTTCCACGGCCCGGTCTACACTAGAAGAGTTTAATTTTTTATGGATTTCATTCATGGTGAGCCATTGTTGAGTCAGACCAACATTATCAGGCAAAGGCACTTTCTGATATGGTTATTGTTGATCAGTCAGAGCCTTCATCCTGGGAAAGCCATCTCAATGTAATGGGCAGCCACTTTTGTGGGATTTGAGGTTAGTATACCAGGCATATAATAATCTTTTAATCTTCAACCCTGCTGGTAAAATTTCTCAGATTTTTGGAAAATCTGAAGAAAATGGGAATGTTGATAAGTATTTCTTGTTGATTAAGCATTCCATTTTTCTATACCAGTTGTAAATGGGATGTTAAACCAAGGGTGGCTGTCCTGTTGTCAGATTCTATGGGGGCATCACCTGATTTCTGGTGTGAGTGGGTATCTTTGTCTGAAAACTTGGAGATGGTCTCTTTAGTGTGATTACACAGAGTTTTGTACTAACTGTGGCTTACTTGTTTCTTTCTGCTTTTTGTTCTATATTAGAAGTGTAGCTTTGCTTTTGTTGTTTACTTGGATTTCATATATGAACTTCTTGTCTTGCTTTTGCTGAAATCTTATAGTTGTGTGATGTAGTAGGTCTTTGAGCCATTGTTTGCCAGGGTGTATTTTATTTCTTGGAAATCAGGGCTTTTGCAAAAATTTTTATACATATACTGAAACAGCTGAAAAAAATGGAACATCAAATTGCAAACCTGCTGGAGCACATCACTGATGTCTGTATCTGAAAAAATTGCTTCTAACTTCCGTCCTTCAAATATGTGTTAAGTTCAGATAATATAATTCATTTCTGGTAAGGTGCTGTTTCTGCAGTAGCATGCCTGATTATCGTAAGATGACATTTGAACTCTGACTCAATTTGGAATTCCATTACTCTGAAGCAACTAAAAGTCATTACTTCAACCAAGAAAGGATTGACGCATATAATATTCACGGCCTGTAATTTACCATGTGCAGGAGACCATCAAAGCATTGGCTGCTGCTTCTGAACATCTAGCTGGTCTGCTTCCTTCCCCTTCATCTAGCTTACAGTCAAGCCCATGAAACTGCAATTGAGGTGGCCGCATTTTGAAAAGTAGAAAAAAATGTTTTTTCCTCTCATGTTATGCTTGATAGTCTCGAACAGCCATTTGAAAAATCTGTTGAATCTTGACATCTGTAGAAATTACTTGTGCTACTTTAGAATGGATGCAAAACATTGAGGTATAGTGTAGTGTTCGAGGATTTATGTGCACCCATGACTTAACAATGCGATAGTTTTCTATTTTAATATGCAGTATCTATATGATTTATGTCTTGAAGTGTAGTGACTTTTGTCTGTATTATGGCAAAGTTTCTACAATGGTTTGTATTTGTGTGTGAATTATTTTATCATATTTTCTAGTAATGATGGCTCGAGAACTCAAGTTTAGGATTTATTTAAAAGACTTACATTATATGGAGTGGTTGGGCTTGAGTGAAGTCTATAATGAGTCTAAATTACCAAATTGTTGAGTTTTATTCTTACATTTTGGCATGTTTGATTACATTGTTGCTTAATGCTGTTATAATGCTTCATGACAGGACTGGATGTGGTCAGTCGGATCACAACCCATATTCCATCGCTTCTCAAGGCTGGAACATTTCACAGTTTCAGTCTGATACAAATTGCTCTCGAGAGCTATATTATCACAACTCTGGAAAAGTCAAAAGCAAATAGTCGAATTCAGCCATTCATCTTCTGGTCTGGAAGCGTACAAGTATCCTTGCGTATTAGCCGTATGTGTGGAAACTTAGTTTATCTTTTCAATTTTGTTTCAATATAATCAGTTCCATGATGAATTAAGAATGGCATGTGAAAATCTGTAAAAATGTGGTTATCCTTGTACGGATATGTTGAAATTTATGAAGGGTGAAGTATCCAAGGTACATATGTTCATGGGCTAGGGGCTCAGTGAGGTGTTGACCACATGCAGCTACGCTTAATTTATTAAACCGGCCTTTCCTCCCATGAAAACATGTGGTGGGGAAATTGGTTGTGTTGATTCTTGAAAATTTATAGTGAGCACATCCAGGTACGCGCTATGTTCATGCAGACTCGGGAAGCAGATGGTGTTGACCACATACCTTCAACAATTTATTAAAACTAGCCTTTCCTCATGGCGCTGTGTGTGTCTGTTGGGGGGGGTGTTGTGTTGGGGCGGCCAGCACTTCCGACACCTGGCTCGTCCGGGATCGGGATGTGTCACCAACGGTTTAGATCATTTATCCATTGAAATCCAACAACCACGGTGGAGCCACGTCAGAGAGTCGTTGGCTCTGCCTTGTGGTTTTGGTGCACTGGGCCCTACACCGTCAGTCGTTGTCGGCTCCATGCAAGTTGTTCGCGCGTGTGTTGCACGTGCTTGCTACAAAAAAAAAAAAAAGGAAAACATGGCTAACGTCAGCCTGCCCGCTGGCGTGAGGTCGGGCCACACTTGCTGGGGCGCTTGGTTGGGCTTCGGCGGGCCCACCTCTTCCCATCTTCATTTTGGACCAGTGGAGGAGTTTTTGGGTTTGAAAGGCAAGAAACTTGCCATAAGCCTTTGCCTTTTCCACACTGGTGGAAATGCTCTAAAGGCCTTGCTTAAAAGCCATTGTAGCGTGCCTGTCGTCTGGCTCTACCTTCCTCGCGCCGGTCGCCGGAGCCGCCGCCGGCGCCGCAGTCTGGTTCGCCGGAATCTGGAAAATAATACCGGTTATGTCACAAAACTTCAAAAATTCATATCTTCTTCGTTCTTTGACCAAATTGAACGTGCCATATATCAAATTGAAGGTATTGAGGAGTAGAATATTTTCATACCAATTTGAGGCCGGAAAAATGGCCTGAGATGGCCTGAAATTGGCCGGAAAGCTTCGGGAAACCCTAATTCCGTTCTCCTTCAAAACTGCACCAAATTCGACGTTCTTTATATCGATTTGAACCTACTCAATCCAATAAAACCAAAGGCAATGGTTTCGAGGCTTACCTATGTCTGGATTGTACAAAAAATCGATGAACAGTTTGCCTATTCCGTTCCGACGTCGGTTTGAACGATCGAGTTCGAGTTTGAAGATTCTGAAATCACAGCCTCGTCCAGAATGGCGAGACGATCGTGATGGTATGGATTTTGGGCAACGATTCGACAGTTTTGTGATTCGTCCAAGGGTTAGAGTTTGTCGGTTCGTTTTTGGCCGAGAAAGAAATTGGGAGAGAAAGAGAGGGAGAGGAGTTGGAACGTGCAGAAACAAGTGGGGACAGCAGCCAGCCAAAAACCCTAATTCCCATACACGGAGTGGTAAATTACCAAAATGCCCCTACACTTTAAAGTTTCGTAAAACGTTCGTTTTAACTCCGAATTGAGTTCCGCTTGCGCCCACGCGTTCGTATCGACGAGTACCTCAAGAATATGTAAAGAAATAAATTTTCACAAGTCATCACAAAAAGTCAACAAAAGTCAACATTGACCCTAGGGGTATTTTGGTAATTTCACATAAATTTTGGGACGGGTTGTAACATGGTTCTTCCATGGTAGATGGAAATATATTGCACATCCATGCATCTTTGTTGTTGTATAGAGCCATGACATTCTGGTAGTGCATGATATGGCTATCAAGGTCTAAGTCTCAGCATAAATATTTGAACCTTGACTGGGAGAATCTTTATGGAGGAGGTGTAGATTTTAAAATTATTTAGGCTAAGTAGCTGTTACCATAAACCTACGTTTATGTTATAGCTTTGTTCATTTGTGATTGAGATTGTTTGGCTGCCTAGAAAATTTGGAACATAAAATATTACGATATTTTAACAAATGCTGATTACCAAGTTTTGTAATTTGCTCCCTTTGTTCTTATCAGTTTCTCAAATAGATAAACAAAGATTTACTTTTTTGAAGTGTTAATGTATTAAATGAAATGTTTTTGTAATTTTGAGAATGAGGAGGAGGAACAGAGGCTCAAGTACTTTCAATTTGTTCAAGTGGATGTTTATTTTTAGGTTTGTTTTATTAGTTTTTATAGGAGATAAGAAAGTTCATGATGTGGTTTACGGACCTAAAAGAGGAATGAAGAAGAATGAAAACCCTGAAAAGGGTTGCATTGAGGTTATTTGGAAGCCGAAAACAGGCCAGAGTGGTGAGTGTTTGCAAGTAGACTTTCATTATTATCCGGGACTGGATACTGTGTTTATAGAGTGTGGCGGTTTTTGTTATCTCCGTCTAAATTTGAACAGTTTATTATATGATACAGGAAAAATGGAAAGGGAATATGAGATGATATTGAAAAGGACCTTGCAAAGCATCTGCCTATTTGATCCAAATACCACAACCTCCTGTTATTGTTCAAGTTTCTATGAAAATCTTTTGTCTGAAATATCTTAGGCATTGTGTCGGCAACATGAGATAATTATAATGCGGTACATGTAGCCTTGATGCTTTTTGCCTTACACACGTATTTGTTTCATTGGGATTAAACTTGCAATGTACAAATTTATGCCAATGAAAGGTCCTGGTATTCGTTGTTATAGTTTCTAATAACAAAATTAGGGACCTATCCTGTCCATTTATGCATTTGTTTCTCTGAGTTTGCAATTCTGCAGAATGATTGTTTATATTTGTGCTAAGATGCTAAACGAAAATTTTAATTTATGTTTTTAAACACTTTAGATCATAATAGGATGTAATAACCATTTTCCTTTCGTTGATGACCAAAGTCAATGGAAGGAAAATGGTTATTCCTGGAGGAGCTTGGGATTGGAATACCTTCAACATGCACAAGCACAAGCACTTTGAAAGTTTTACTGGTAATTGAAACTATTCAAGTTGTCATGTTTTTCTTTTATTATATTTTTAATGCATCATTCAGACAGAATTTTTTAGTTATGTCTATCGCATATCCATATAACCCTTTTTAACATGTATTTTGGTAAGTTAAATGTCTCATAGCATCACACTAAGCATGTTCTTGAGAACGAAATGTAGAAAATGATTTTATCAAAACATTGTATTTGATATGATATTACAAACAAGGCCTATTAGTTACTATATCGGTGAATAATTCTCTTATTTTCTATCCATCATTCCTCTACACCATAGTGTAAAACACCGTCAGTACAAAGAATTTGTGAAACTAAGTCTCACGAATCTAGTCCACTAGAACTAGACAGACACGAAAACAAGTTCCGCCAACAACTACGCCTAGCGTCGTCCCTAGGGAAAGTACTTGATGAAAAATCATCCGTTGTGTCAAACTGACACCACACACCGAAAATACGAAATACGACAACTGAATCGGTTTCCCAATTCAGTGCGATTCAACGTAAGTTGGTAAGAAAACGTCCAAAGTTAAGCACCAAAAAATACGCGTTCCAGAAAGCGCGACAAAGCCGTCAAAATCGAGAAACTACTCGAAACTGCGCATTAGTGACGTCGAGGTGGTATGACACAAAAGGAACTTAGAATTAAACCAAAGAGAAACAATACACCAAAAGTGTAGAGTTCGAAGAATTCCTCAATTCCAAGAGTAAAATTCAAGAACAAAGATTCCAAGAGTAAAATTCAAGGACACAAGGTTCGGGAACAACCTTGGCAGGTAGTAGAATACCGAAGAGGTAACCAAGATTCAAGAAATTGAAGTCTGATACCCAACCGATAGGTACAGAGTACGGAAGGAAGAGCATAGGTTAGTAGTAACCTCAGCTCTGATACCAATCTGACACATCCCGACCCGGATGTACACGTGGACACCCAAAGGTTGGATGTGCTGGCCGACACCACGTAGGGTGACGAAAGCCAATTTGAAAGAAGTAAGAATTAATTGAATGAGTTAATGAGCAGGATATACAAAATTTCCACGGAATAAGGATTAATAAATAAACAACAGTTATCGTACGAATACGAAATACTGAAAATTTACAAATAAAGGGAATTCTAAACATCTTCATACCACCGGGTCTCGACGACAACGACTCCAAGCCGCTAATCCTGGAGGGGCGCAAAACAAAAGGGTGAGTGGGCCATAGGTAGTTATTTTTTTGTAAGAACCTTTCCTTTTAGAAAATAGTAACCCCTCGCTGTAAAACAAGTACGGAGTTTCGGAAAACTGTTCTTGAAAACGTAATATACTAGTAGGTAAAAATCAAGGTAAGTACGGAAATATACTTACGGGCAGAAAGCCACCGTTCGGCATAAAATACTTTACCAAAAAGTTCGTAAAATAAAGCCATACGGAAAACCCGTAAAACAAATAGAAGTATCTGTGGCATCAGTGAAAATCAGAGATAAGTCATGACACGTGTCGGTTACCTACGCGCCGGCCGCGTGCCATGACACGTGTCCGTTACTGTACAGTTAAAGTTAACGGAATATTCTAACGGCGTTAGAATATTCCGTTAACGCCGTTAGGGTTAACGGACGGAATATTCCTGTCCGACCGGGTTGAACCGGTTTGCTGACATCAGCAGGACCGGTCTGACCCGGCTTGCTGACGTTAGCGCTGATCGTCTTCAAATCGTCTTCATGCAACTGGAAAAGTTGCAGAACTTCAAATCGTCTTCATGCAATTTATGTCAAATTGAAGCTGGAGTTGAGTAGATTTAGGATTTACCAGTTTGGGGCCCAAACTCGGTCGGAGTTGGCCGAAATTTGGAGAAACAAACTCGGCTGGGAAATGGCCGATCTCCAGTTGCTCGGTTCTCGGCCATGCAAGGCTCAAACAATGTCCCTAGTACCTCGAGAAATAAGGTGGTGATTAATTTAAGACGTTTTGGCTTTGATTTCACCAAGAAATGGCCAAGGTTCGAAATCGAACCTCGCAGAAAAATTTCCAGAACTCGGGTTTTAAAGTTTACCTGGGTTGCAGCGGTTCTGGTTCAGGTACTTAGGTTCGACAAGGATGATGAAGATAGCAGTGATCATCCTTGGCCAAAGATTGGGTAAGAGAGTTCGAATTTGAATTTGGGGTGTCCAAAGCAATTTCTGGGGTTTTGCAGTTTCTTAATCTTTCTGGGTTCTGGTTCAGTGAGTCGAGGTTGACGAAGATGATGATGTTGAAGGCTGGTGAGAGAAGGGTGGCTAGTCACCATGCAGCTCGGGAAGAAGCTCAGGTGCGAATAACAGTTTTCTGGGTTTTACTGGTTCGAAAGGCAGAGCTCGAGTTCACTCAACTGGGTTTGATCTGAGTGTGGTGGAGGTGATGATGATGGAAGTTGGTGGGAGATAGGTGGTTGGCCACCAGCTCGGGGAGAGTTGGGAGAATGGCCACGGTGCCATTTTCATTTCTCTGAGTTTTGCAGAGAAGGAGAGATGAAGAAGGTGACACGGGTCAAAGACCCAGACACAATCCAGAAAAATCTGGGATAAGCCCACTTGGGCCTGCTGGTCAATGGGCCTCTACCCAAACAACCCAAAACCGCCCAAAACGTAAAGTACGGAGAACGTCGGAATTCAACGCCGTAAAAACTTCGTTCGAAGTCCAAACGACGTCCCGCTCGCGTCTACGGGTTCGTAGCGACGAGCACGAAAAGAAAATACAAGTGGAAGCGTCGTACGAGTTACGACGCAAAAGTCAACTGAAAGGTCAACCAAGGGCAAAATCGTCATTTTGCACCTCCGGGAATAAAATAATATTATTTCCCGGTACGGGCTGTGACAATCTACCCCCCTTATGAAAATTTCATCCCCGAAATTTCCATAAGAAGTACAATGAGGTAGATGCGAGTAAAAACAGTCTACTGTAAAACGTCTCCCCACAAAGCTCTCTCAAAAAGAGGCGCAAGTGAAGAAATAACAATTGTCTCAGTCGAGAGTCGGCTAAGAACACTCCATCATCACAACAACTCAATGTGACAACAGTGCCTCGAAATTCGATCGACAAAGGAAATACGTCTAGCTGAACGAGAAATCAGCTGTTCGGAGGACTCCTGACAGAGGGTACCAGCTACTACGTTTGGTACCAATTTCGTGAAATTTGGTTGACATTTGAAGCTTTTACATCGAATTGCAGGATTCCGGCCAAAAACCCAGATTCCGGCGAAACTCTGGCTGGCAGACGGCGGCCGGCGGCGGCGACACGGCAGCCGAAAAATGCAGAGGTCACCAGCGAGCTGACGTCAGCCGGCCCGGCCCTGACGTCAGCGAACCGGTGATGACGTCATCCACGCGGTCCAAACCCGGTTTGGACCGGAATATTCCAAAGGTATATTCCGTCCGTTAAACTTAACGGCGTTAACGAAATATTCTAACGCCGTTAGAATATACCATTAACTTTAACGGAACAGTAACGGCGTCAGTCACCGGCGCGTAGGGCGCGTGTGACCTCACGGCCGCGCGTGGCGGCGCTTGAGGCCAAACGGCAGTGTCTGGCGGCGCGTGCGACGGCGCACAGCGGCCCACGGCGGCGGTTTTGGGGTTTCCGACCCCGAAACTCCGTTTTCGGATTTTCGAACGCCGTTTTGTTCGTAATTTCGAGTACTTTACTAATCTGTGAGTTTTAAAAATAGGTTTTAGCGACCCGTGGCGTTCGGAGGACGTATGAATCGGATTCTCCAAGTTCCCAAAGTAGGGAACCTCTAAGTCTCCACACCAAGGAGAGCCTTGATGAGAAGATGAGTGTCCTAGAGGAAGAGAGATTGCTAGCTATTTTCCTCTAGGGAGCCGGCCTCTTTAAGAGAAGAGAGCATTTTCATGCTCAACCATTCTCCCAAAAGAAAACCACTATCTTGAAATGTTATCAAGTTGCCATTATAACATCTCACAATGTAGTGGCAAACTTGCAATTAAAGCAAGTTCACTACATTGCATCAAATGGCCGGCCATGTTGGGTTCATTGGGCTTTTGGGCCCTAATGTATTATTAGTCATTAAGTTTTCATACAACTTAAGTCAATGGGCTTGACATTCGAAGCCCATTGGGCCTTGAGGCCCAAAACTAACCCGAGGTCTATAACGAACTTATTCGTTCGATTAATTAACATATTAATTAATCCTTGCCATAAATAATTAAACCATTTAATTATTCTTACTCATCTCCATTGTTTCATCAAACTCTACCTTACTCGGTGTACGATCCATTAGGTTCCTTTTAGCGAGGCAGTGGAGGATTAGAACTCTTTCAAATCAATTCTGAATTGAAACATACTTTCAATTCTCCCTTAAGTGATTATACACTTATAGGGCATCCACAAACCATGAGTGACACCTAGCAGTATGTCATGGCTACCCAAGCTAATCAGAAGAGGTGGAGAACCTATTCAGTTAGGATTGCAATGCAATACGGTCTTTCTCTAATACAATACTCTTGGCCACATTGTTTGGTTTGATAGTTTATTCATGTCTACTATCCAATGTGATTCCAATACTTATATGATTACATTGAATATGATTTGGAACAACTTCCTAAATCTTATTCATACTCTGGCCAGAGATTCTTAATCATATCATAGAGTATTCTCCCTCAAACGGTTTGAAGGTTAGAGATCCCTTGTTGCGCATTCACTTGCCTCCATGGCTAAGTAGCTTAACCCCAACTATGCCGTGGACACCCTCGGATGGGGTGACTTTGACATAATCAAAGATCAAGGACCTCACCACAAGACAACTGTGATGCCTCAGGTCAAAGGACTAATTTGCATTATCCGAACTATGAGTTCTCATGTGACATGATCATGAAAACTCATCGTTGATCGTGTTCAGTGGACTCATTCTATATTGAGCACCTACATGCTTGTCTTGGTGTCAGTTACACCAATGACTCGAGACTAGTCACTCTCCCTGAGAGAAGACATAACATGTACTGATCTTAACGGACTGTCAATGCCCAATTGGCAATCCTATGATCAAGAACGTTTAGGATATGTCTATGAACGAGAATGGTCTCATGAACCTAACTTGTTTAGATTACATTCTCATAAGCACATATTCCTTGGACTTATTGTTTAAGCATATAACATTTATATGAGACTACTTTAAACAATAATCTTTGCCCTTTATATTAAACTATATTAGTTTAACATTTGAAATGTCCGTAAAGTATCATCATATGATTGGTTTTAGGGCACATTTCCAACAATCTCCCACTTGCACTAGAGCCAATCAGCTTGGTCATCAGTGATGATGCCTCTTCTGAATTCATTTCATAAATGGCTGAGTAGTAGGCCTAGGTAGTGGATATCTATATGTTATCCATAGAAGTAACCTTGAGATTAACGACTTCACCATTATACATGATTCTTAATCATGTGGTTCAGTCTCTCTTTTGAGTTCGGATCTTGATGAGACCTTGATTCCCTTGGCTTGAGCTATCGCCCCATTAGTGTCAAAGTGTCGGCACACTAAAGACACTTTATGGTTGGAACCAAATAGAAAGTTCATAACTTTCCCATCCAAACAACAACGTTGTAAGCTTCTATATGGCTATATATTTTGCATGTGCGATGAAACACACTAAAGTCATTACTTTCAATGTTTTTCACCTAAATATCTCTTTAGTCAAAATAAAGAGATATTCGATGATGGATTAGATTCATAATCTAATACATTTACGCTTCCATTGCGTTACTCTAACTCTTCCTCATTCTTGAGGAATCCATCCCTTAGTATTTCTTAAATACTTAAGGATTCACTTGACAGTTGCCATGGTTCTGATCCTGGGCTTGCATTGATATCGTCTTGTACCGTTCTAGGTACAACTCATATCAACGTTTTTCATACAATATGAAATACATAAATCACCTTTAGGCGTATGCATAAAGGATCCAATTTACGCATTATTTATTTGGGAGTCAAAGGGTACGTTTCCTTCGAGAAGAGCAATCTCCTAGTCTTACTAGAGTTGTCCTTCCATTTGAAGCTTATCATCATATGAGAAACTTCCTAGCATCTTTCGTCTATCATTAGGGATTGATATAATCCAATTATATCCTGAAATCTATCATTATAGATTTCCATTCCATGTTTATAGACTATGTCTCCCATATACATTTGTTTAAAGTCATAACTTTAATGAAGAAAAATTTCTTTCATTTCCAAAATTAATATATATCATATATATGTTCAAATTTAGAAATATGATTAACTCCCACTAATCTTTTGTAAACCTAGTAGACAAAAGATTCATTTACATCTTTATGAGAAATCAAACGATTTGATCTTTCTCATAAAATCGCTTATAGCTCATGTTCGCGCAGCCTTTTATGGAGGTGCAGGCTCGGAATATATCGAGTCGGCCCGGTCGCTGGTCCCGAACCTTTCTATTTGGCACCTGATCCAACAGGCTCAGCTCCTATCCCTTCGGAGGGATGTTCGCGAGGCCTTGTGTTGTCTTTGGTGTTTGTCAGGCGTGCCACTATTGGCTCTGCCAATAGAAAGATGTGTTGTTTATTAGATACTTGCGCCACAAGTAATATGACTTCCGTTCATCGGATTGGCGCCTTATATATATATATATATATATATATGAACTGTTAGGTTCGTTATTTCCCTTGCTTATTAAGGACTTTTATTCTCTCTTGATGTTATACCAGAGATAGTTTGAGATGGGACTTAGGTATAACTTGTTATAGCCAAGAACCTCCCACGCTCAAACGTACATAAAAGTAAAGACAGATAAGTAAAAGCTGTATGTAAATACTGTAAGTAAAAACTGAATATAAAGACTTAAAGTAAAAGCTGAATATAAAGACTTGTAATTAAAGGACTGAATGTAAAAGACGTTAATTAAAGGTAATATCCATTTTATTACATTTCATGTTCGTCCAAGCCTGGATAACAGCCTGTCGGGATGGGTTTAGTTCCATCGGGATGGTCTATTAAGCTTATCGGGAAGGGTTTAGGATATTGGTTCCTAAGGAAAAACAAATCAAAGACCCTCTGGTCCAAGATTCAAATCAATACTATCGCCAAGTAGGTTGGATAGCAGAGCAAAACACTACTCCTCGTGGGGAGTTTTGGATGTATGATCCTGGTGACTGGCCTTTGAACTTCTCAGAGTCGCGAGCTACACAAGTAGTGCGAACGAGAGTTTCAGATAAAGATAAAGATCTTTTATCTGTGAAAGAGCTTGAGGGGTTTCCTCAGAGGTTTCTTCCTGTTGGTTTGAACGTGTGAGTTCTGTTTTGATTTGGTTTAAGTGTCTCTATTTCTGCATCTTCTCCTTGTTTATATAGGCCAGCAAGGGATCCACGTCATCCCTGCCACTGTCCTCTGTTGGGAAGAAGAAGAACACTTGGTCTGATCAGCCCTACTCCCACTGAGAAAGGGTTCTTTATTCGTAGTCTGTTTCCCTCCAATTTGCCCAGTGATTTGCATTAAATGCTGTTCAGACTGTTGGAAGTATGCCCACAAAGCCACTCATTTGATGTAATAGCTTTTGGAATACTTATTGTATTAAACTATTGTTAGTTTAATGAAAGGGCAAAGCTTATTGTTAATCACTATTTATTGTATCATGTGTTTAATCAATAAGAGAATCCAAGGAATGTATTTGATCTAAGAGAGAAGTAATCTAAGTAAGTTAGACAAACGAGACCTCTCTCTTATGTTCATTCCTAAAACGTTCCTAGCCATAGGATTGACAATTGGGCATTGACAATCCGCTAAGGTTAGTATGTGTTATGTTAACTCAAGCTTGAGTATGACTAGTCTCAAGTCATTTAGTGTTGGACACTAAGACAAACACATAGGTGCTCAAAAAGTAATTGAGTACACTGAACAACGATCAATAGGAGTTCGTACATACATGTCATGTAAGAACTTCTAAGTTGCAATATGCAAAGTAGTCCTTTGACCTGAGGCATCATTGATGTCTAATGATTGGGTCCTTGATCTTTGATCATGTCAAAGGCATTCCATTGCGAGTGTCCACGGCATTGTTGGGGTCAAGCTATCTAGTCATGTAGGCATATGAATGCACAACAAGGGATCTCTAATCTTCCATGGTGGAAGGAGAATACTCTGAGATATGATTCGAAAGTCTTTGGCCAAAGCATATGAATATGATTTTGGAAGTTTGTTTCAAATCATATTCAATTGAATCATATAGAAGAGAATCACATTGGATAGTAGACATAAAAATAACTATCACTCAAACAATGTGATTAGGAGTATTGTATTAGAGAAGGACCGTATTGCATTGTAATTGTAACTGGATAGGTTCTCCAACCAATTCTACTTAGCTTGGGTAGCCATGACATACTGCTAGGTGTCACTCATGGTTTGTGGAAGCCCTAAGGATTAGCCAACACTAATCTTAAAGGGAGAATTGAAATGTGGTTTCAATTCACAATCGATCGTTAAGAGTAACAATCGCCCACTGCCTCGCTAATTGGAACCTAATGGATCGTACACCGAGTAAGGATGAAAGTGAAGAAATAAAGGAATGGATAAGCAATTAAATTGTTTAATTGAGAATGATCATGATTAATTAATTAGTTAATTAATTATACGAAAGGTTCGTATTTGGGCTTTTAAGTTGGTTTTGGGTTTCGGGGCCCAAAAGGGTTTTTGGTCCACAAGGCCCATTGAGTTTAGGTTGTATGACAACTAAAAACTAAATGGAAATTAACCCAAAAACAATGCCAAAACCGGCCTAGAGTGAGTGGAGGAAAACTTGGCTTATTTACAAGTTTGCCACTCACATGTGATGAGGCATAAAGGGAGCTTTATGGCCATAATCACTTAAGGGGTTTTTCTTGGATGAAATTGAGTTGAAATTCTCTCTCATTTTCTTCAAGGGAGGCCGGCCATTTAGTGAGCATATAGCTAGCAATCTTTTGCTCCTAAATCATCCATTTCATCTTCACACCTCATCCTTGGTGTGGAGACTTAGAGACACTAAGTTTTTGGTGTTTTTGGAGTTCTTATCCTCACATCCTCAAGAAGCAAAGGAGGAGACTTGAAGGCCCTCCACTTGGGTGAATCCCTTGTGCAAACAAGGATGAGCTTCAAGGGTAATCAATCTCCAAACTCCACTCTCTTTAATTTTGTTAAAGAGTTCCTTTTTGGTTCACCATATTCTAGGCTTTGAAAGTCATGGGTTTTATGAATTGTTTTGAATGCATGCTTGCTTTAAATTGTTATTAGTTGGCATATGTATTCAAATGTTCTTGAATTGTTCTTAGCTAGGACAAAATTTTTCCTTCACAGACTCCTTTCTGTTTTGCTTTACTAGTTTGGGCTGGGCCTTTGGGTTAGGCTCAATCCAATACTCAGTTATAAGTCATGGCTTAAAAGATATATGGACAGCTGGATGCCCCACGTGGCTGCTGTCACCTCACTTAGTCATCGTCATCTGAATTCAGTCATCCTCTGAATGCCTTTTCCATGCCGCCAATATCTTTGCATTGAATGTTCTTTATCAAGGTGGGCATAGGTACTTGAGCACTCTAGCAGAAGCAGATATTTCCCTTTCCTTCTTTAGTTTCTTCGGATTTGGGCTGGGCCTTTCACTTTAGGCTCAGCCCATTAATTTGTAATCTCCACTAAGCCTTGATAAATCCAAAGGTATTTTTCAGTGTAAACAGCTCCCATATTTATTCTTCGAATTAATAGAAACCAAGACTACATCAAAGATGGTTTCTTCCAAGTCAACCAATCGTTGATTTTAGTCACCTTAAGCTACCAATTAGCTATGTAGGTTTCATTATTTCGAGTCAAATGGTATTATACCATTTCCTTGAGTATATGTCGTATACACACTCAATGTAATCATAAGGATTTTCATTCTTAATTATTTCAAATTAAGAGGTGTAACTCTATGACAAAGTCATAAAGTTCAAACCATTCAACTGAGACGGTTTACAAATCCTTCTTGATTACCTTGGAGATATAGTTGTTGGAACTAGGTTGTTATATTTGTTGATTATCATCTTGTCTCTCAAAGAACCTATTCTTTGAATTCTATTTCTCGTTCACTTGCTCTATCTTAGGCAAATCCTAGTGTAGGATTTCAATGAACTACCCAACAAACAACATTTGTTAGTTGGTTAATAGAAGTGATATCCAAAGGTTAATTTAAGGATATCCACCATGCAAGTTCGGGTAGGGGTTCAAGAACAACCTCACAATGATATGATGTTGATCATTCTCGTTACCTACCTTCACAACATCAAGTATGCATACAGAACACCTCCTGAGTGTAAGCATGTACTTTGTACTCCCCCATGATAGGGTGAAGTCGGTGTACAAGTCACAAACGATTGGAGCCTACCATGGTGGCCACAAGATTATTCTCAAACAATATTGCTTGTTAGCACACAACCCCAAATCTTAACATGCTTAAGACTTGTCTTTCTTTCCAACTACATCCTATGAAAACTTTGGAAGATATTCTAATTGACAATCGTATTGTCTTAGAAGTATATATATATCTTATATATATGGGTATTTTGATAATATCCAACGAACCAAATCTTATTCGAGTTCGTTCTTCTCCTAATGGAGAGAACTATTATCTTATGATGCTTAATTTCCTTGATATCTTTCAAGAAAACTCTTCTAAAGTGTTACATTTCCTTGGATCAAATCTAAGGAAGTACATACTTTAGATATCATACTCATCAACTTACATTCTTGAATTCTTTGAAACCTTTTGCAAAGTATTCGGACTTGTGTTTATTCAAAATACACGATAGTCCAACCGAGAGCGATCTTCGGTGAATGTCATATAATATGAGTAGTATTATGTTGTGGTCATGTGCCACTAACATCTAAGTGAGTTAACCTCAACAACTTTGTGATTCTTTATTCTTTCCAAAAGAATAAAGATTCGAACATTTCGCCTCTATACAATTTTAACAAGAAGGCATTGGATCCGGATCTAACGATCCAAAGCATCCATCTATGACCAACTCGTAATTTATGTTTTTAGAGGTGTCACAATTCAGTTGGGATTAGTCACTACCTTGTAACCTTTTGGGTTTTAAGCATCGTTCCATTCTAGACAGTTAACACTACCACATCATCTCTACTATAGAGACAATCTATTAGATTACAATAATCCAGTTACTTTGGTAGTTCATATGAGGAAGTAAGTACTATCTGCTTTCGCAGAGATCTATATTTGGTTCACGTTCCGAATGTGAAGTACTTTCTCTTCTCTCATTAATCTTCTACTTCTTATTTGCCACACTTTTACAACGATTGTAAAACATAGTCACAAATACAGAATCAAGCATTCAAGTAGAAGAACCAACTGTCTTGAATTATTCAAGAACATATACAACACCTTCGAAAGATGTGTTCTTGACACTTGCAAGTCATTACTTGCAAATACCCCTCCCAATGTCCATCCTTTCATAAAGAAAGTTTGTTCCCTTGGAGTTAATTTGCCTTCTTCATTTGACTTCTCCATTGACTACAATAGTCATGGTCCCTAAACTCCCACTATCTCTCTTGAAACTTATTTCAATTGTGTTATACACATCAAACGATTTTGGAGAGAGTGTAGTTATTGTTCACTACATAGTTTACAATAAACTTAGTGAACCATTTGGATAGGGACTCAAAGGTGAAGTCCTTGCCTTGTTTCCGTCTCCTTAATTGGTTTAACACTTTAACATTCAATGATTCAAAATCATCATAAGTCCATTTTTATGGACTATTTTTGTCAAACAACCATTATGTTCCAAACATAACGTCCAACTATCTAACATGTTCTTCCAATGATACGTTATCAAAAGGAAGATTGTGAGAATGAGACTACTTAGGTACATATACAATCCATTCAAGACAATCTATGGGATTGTGGTACCAAGTCCGGAAACTAAGGCCTTCGGCTTTTGTTTGTCAAGTCATGGATAGCGTCTGCAAATATATCGGTAAATAAATACATAACGAATATAAATTGATTGATTTTAAGCCATTTGATCCGGGTCTTTAAATCAAATAGCACCACCCACTATTTTAGCAAATTCCATATCCCTCATCGGAATTCGAGAGTTTTGGAGGAAACTCTTAGTAGGGTATGGGAGGCTCACTATTACCAAGCCCACCTCACAATGATATGATGTTGGCTAGCATTAATAATAATGAGAGAGTACGCTTACTCATTTACATCTAATGTAAGTACCCATCTAATTTGGCCTCTAGAGAATGACACCTCACAATGATATGATGTTGGCGCCATTGCACTTAGTTAAGTCATTCCCACCATGCAAGTTCGGATAGGGGTTCAAGAACAACCTCACAATGATATGATGTTGATCATTCTTGTTGCCTACCTTCACAACATCATGTATGCATATAGACTCCTCCTAAGTGTAAGCATGCACTTTGTACTCCCCCATGATAGGGTGAAGTCGGTGTACAAGTCACAAACGATTGGAGCCTACCACGGTGGAAGCCACGAAAGAGTGTTCAAAGCACTCCCACGCTTATCAACTTAATATTTTAGTTGAGGGTTTTTAGGTCTCATCACATATATATTATCATTTTAATCAAATTAAAACAATTTGGTCCTATTGCAACTATCGGTCCATTTGATTGATTTAGTAGTATATGATACTCCCACTAAGCTTGTAAAACGGTTTTTAAAGCAAGAGTATATGGTACTACTAACATAAGGTTTGCATTCGTTTAAGGACTATATAGTTGCCTTAGGGCCTTAGGATGACTATGAACCTTTGATTTGATCCAACACGAGCCTAGTGTTGGATCACGTACTAGGGACGGTGATTGATTTTAGTTATACGTTTAATCTCATTAACGTGTGTTGTCTTATTGGGCGTTGGACCCCAACTACTCCAATTTCATGCATATCAAATAAAACAAGAAAGGAGTACAATTAAATTAAAGAAGAGCTTATGCTCTTTTACAACATTTGATCAAATCAAATTACAACCAAAATCTAATCTACACATTCCCATGGTTCAAACAATTTTGAAACGGCCTTTCACATAGCTCAATTATCGTAGGCTTAGGTTCATAATCACCCTTTAATTAATTAACACTTTAACTAATTAAACAAGAATGCAACATTTTCATTTGGTTTTTGTATCCATAGAATTGATTTTATATGGAGCTAAATGAAATGAAAATCCAATTCTCATTTAAAGAGACAAAACAATTTTGTTCTCTTCCAATTTGGGCCAAAATGCAATAACCTCAACTAATTGGCCATATTGCAAAAACATAAACTTTTGGGGTCACTTTGTAATAACACATAAGTCCAATACTTTATGTTATTACAACTAGAACCCAAAAATTTCAACATTTACAAAAACTTCATTAAAGGAACAAAACAATTTGTCCTTTAGTGATTTTGGGCCTTTACGTAAAAACGTAAACTTTCGGGTCAAAGTGCAAATACACAAAAGTTTCAAAACTTTATGTAATTGCATAAAAGCCCCAAAAGTACCCCCATTGAAGGGATGGCCGGTTATGGAGTGTAAATTGGAGTGGAAATTTTGGGTGGAAGACAAGGTATGGGTTGAAATAGTGAATGGTATGGTTTGTAAGTTTGATTGGTATGGTGGTGTAAAAAGAGGTAAGGTGTTCCAATTTTTAAAACAAAATTTCCATCACCAATCAACCACAAACCAAAACTTTTTGATGAACAACAAACATTTTGAATCAAACACCAAACCTTTTTTTGTTCTTGCCAAGAACTTAACAAGAACAATGAAGAACATCCATGAAAATCCATAAGAACTCCATGAACATTTTTCATCCAAAAACACCTCCAAAAATTGTCATACTTTAGGGAAATAACATATTACCATAATAGGGCACTTAGGGGTTTCAAAAGTCACTTTAAAACCATTTTAACAAGTCAAACAAGAACCCAAAAATCCAACCTTTGGATTTGGCCGAATTTCCCAAAATTCATGGCACCAAATTTTAGTTCCAAAATTCATGCTCATATGAACTACATCTACAACATTTGAGATGGAAAATTTTCCAACAAAATTTACATCCAAAGAAGCAAGAATAAATCTTGTAACAATTACAACATTTAAATCACAAAACCCAAAAGGATTCACCAATCTACTAGACCTAGGCTCTGATACCACTTGAAGGAAAAACCCCAAACACATAAATAAGGAATTAAAATAATTAATTCCCTAAACCCCCAAAAATATAGGGTTGGTTCGATAATCGTAAAACGCATACAACACGATAAAGCGGAATTTACGAATTAATGGTAAAATTCCCAAATGGAAATATGGGTCAAGGCCCACTAATTTCCATGGCCTAACAATACCGAGTCTAACATGTAAACCAAGTAAATACTACGAAGTACGAGGCCTACCGGAAATACTAGACAAATAGTCAAATCTAAGTCATTAAATAGTGTAGGCATAAATTAAATTTGCTAACATAGTAAAGCAATAATCAATTTAAAAGTATAGGCAAAACCCAATTTAATAATTAAAACGTGTAAAACAATTAGTTTAGGTAAGGAAAGGGCCCACTCACCCTTCTGTTTTGCGCCCCTCCAGGTTTAGTGGCTGGAGCTGTCGACGTCGAGACCCGGTGGTATGAAGATGTTTAGAATTCCCTTTATTTGTAAATTTTCAGTATTTCGTATTCGTACGATAACTGTTGTTTATTTATTAATTCTTTACTCTGTGAAAATTTTGTATATCCTACTCATTAACTCATTCAAATATCCTTTATTTCTTATTTCATCCAAATTGGCTTTCGTCACCCTACGTGGTGTCGGCCAGCACATCCGACTTTTGGGTGTCCACGTGTACATCCGGGTCGGGATGTGTCAAGTCAGCAGCTGCCACAGGTTCTCGTCTGCCAAGATTCAATCCCTAAGTCCTGGAGGAGCGAAAAACAAGAAGGGTGACTGGGCCAAAATAAAGTTTAAATAAAACTTTTCCCTGAGTTTCGGAAAATAATAACCCCTCGTTGTAAAGCCCGTAATTTTCCAAAATATATAATTACTGACAATAATAAAATATAAGTCAAGTGTTGGGAACTACGCCCAAAAAGGATACGGGTAAAATCAATAGCAGTGTAAAATATATTTACTTATCACATAAATACTAGCACACAAGTCATGTAGAAAGTAGCTACATGAACAGGCTGGGTGTTTATAAATTACGCTCTAGTACTACATACACGTGAAGCTGGCGCTAAGCACATCACAACGAGTTCTAGCTGCCAAGGCAACTAGAACAGGCTAGCACCTACGATGGATCCAAAGTGAGCGTGTCGGTGCGTGTGAACATACACGTGAAGCTAGTCCTGGCCCGGACAGTACTAACACCGTGCAAATATGCATGATAAGTAATAAATCACAATTGTATAGCCATGCCAATATTTAAATATCAAAACTCAATAAAGATGATTAAATAAATCATAAATAAGTTAAACAAATCAAATGGTAAGTTTAACAAACCATGGCATGCTATACTCAATCACAAAACACTATTTAAATACATAATATAATAGTATTTTGTAAAGAAAACGGCCACTCACAGGTATGTCGCCGGATCGTAGCCGCCGTACCTAGCTTGGGCTCGAAGCTCCTCGGGATAAGTCTCACCTATATGGAAAATTACTATACTAATCATTAAAGAAGTCAAATCCACATTATAGTAGGGAAAAGATTCGAAATCCCCCTTTGTTTGCTCGATTCGGAACTTAAAAGCGTCGAAAAAGTGGCTCACGCGCTGCAACGCGCCGCCACACGCCAGCACGCGCGCTCACGCGCTCGTACACGCGCGTTTACGCACCCCCACGCGCCGGCTGCAGGTTGGCAACACGCGCCGTTAAAGTTAACGACGTGCCGTTAACTTTAACAGAATATTCTGTTAACTGGACAAAATATTCTCTAACTGCGTTACGAAATATTCCGTCGCCGTTAGGGAATATTCCTTGACGGCGTTAAGTTTGAAACGAAATATACCTCAGAATATTCCTCTGGTCCGACCAGTTGAACCGGACCTGCTGATGTCACGGGCCGGTTGGCTGACGTCAGAACCGGGTTTGCTGACGTCAGCTCGCCGGTCACCTCTACACTTTCCGGCTGCTGCTCGCCGCCGCCGGCCGGAGTTCCGCCAGAATTTCTGGAAAAATGCATATTCTTCAATTCTCAACCGTTTTTCACACAAAAGGTACCAAAATGAAGCTTGGGACAAGAGGAGTTCGATTTTACCTAAATCAAGGCCAAAAGATGGCCGGAGATGGCCTGAAAATGGCTCGAGAGTCTCGGCCAAAATTGAACTTCGACAAAATCGGGGTTAAACTCGCATGCAGGGCTTGAGTTGTGATCCCAAGCCTTCCAGAGGTCGATTGGTGAAGAGATTGAGGTCCAAATCTGACGGAATTTCGTCAGAAAAAACTCTGAAGCTTGTAAGACTTTTCTGGGCTCGAGGTACTGGGTTCAAGTTTGGGTTTCTGGGTTGCTGGGTTTTGCTCACTAGAGGGTGAGTATGATTTTAAGATCGTGGTTAGTCAAAGAAAGTCTCAGAAAAATGATGATGGTGAGCTTGGGGTGGCTTGAGAAGTTTGGGTGTGAGTTTGCAAGGTTTCTGTAATTGCATGTAATCTGTGTACTTACAGTGTGTGAAGTACAGAGACACGGGGAGAGTAGAGAGTGAGACAAGCAGAATAGGTTGATGAGGTGTGGTGAATCCCACACCAATTTGCAATCAGATTTTAAAGGCATAAAGTGTTGGAAATATGCCCTGAAAGTCAATCTTTGGAAGAAACTTTTCAGGACATTGACTGTATATTTGGATAACCCTAAATACAGCAAAAGGGCAAAGTCACTTATTAGGACAATCTCAATAGTTGATATATGTCCAAATAGTGAATCCATGGACAATGGATTGATGGAAGAAGTAATCTAATGAAGTTAGACTGCAGAGACCTTCTTCTCATAACCATGATGTTCAAAATGTTCCTGGTCATGGGATTGTCGGAGGGATACTGACAATCCATAGACCAGTACGTACTATGTCAGCTTCAAATGGGAAGGATGGAGAGTCTCAGCCATTCGTGTAATGACACTATGACAAGTATGTAGGTGCTCATTAAGGGAATGAGTTCACTGAATACAATCGAAGGGAGTACTTGCATGGAGGTCTATTCACATGTCAAGCAAGTAACTCCATTGATTGGAATATGTAAGTAATCCTTTGACCTGAGACATCATAGTTGTCTTGTGGTTAGGTCCTTGATCTTTGACTATGTCAAAGTCACCCCAATCTTGAGGGTGTCCACGGCATAGTTGGGGTTAAGCTACTTAGCCATGGAGGCAAGTGAATGATCAACAAGGGATCTCTAATCCTCGTTACGAGAGGAAGAATACTCTATGATATGATTCGGGAATCTTCGGCCGAAGTAATGAACGTAGTGATGGAAAGTGTTCCTTTACGACTCAATAGAATCATATAACATGGAATAATCACATTAGGGGTTTGACATTATGTATCCATACCCTAATAGTGTGATTGAGAGTATTGTATTAGAGAAGGATCGAATTACATTGTAATTCCAATTGAATAGGTTCTCCGAACAAACTTCTACATTAGCTTGGGTAGCCATGATATATGTGTAGTGTGTCACTCATGGCTTGTGGGATCTTATAGATGATTAAATAGTAATCATCAAAGAAGATAGAGAATTAAAATAAGTTTTAATTCACTAGATGATTGGATAAAATAAATCAATTGGATTGATACCAATCACCTCACTGCCTTGCTAATTAGAACCTAAACCGATTGTACACCAACACTTCAGTGGTGGATCAACACGTGGATGATGGAAAATAATCCTTTGGATTAATTGAGTGTTATGATTAATTAGAAAGTCTAAGAAAATCATAGAAGCGATAAAAGATCGCTTTGGGCTTAATGAAATAAGTTCGGGTTAATCCGGGCCCATTGGGCCTTAACCTCTTTGGCCTTTTATTCAAGCATAAGATGACTTGAAATTGTAAAAGCCCAAAAGCCCAAACAACACCCTTTGGCCGGCCATGAATGAGAGAGAGTGAGTGGAGTCAATTGTTGACTCACTTCTTTTATATATATGTTAAGTTTAAAGAAACTTACACAAGTCACTCCACACCATACTTCACACCATAACTTGTTATGGCTTTTGTGATTGAGTGAGTCAACCAAAAGAAAAGAAATCTCTCCCTTTCTTCAATACACAGCCGGCCAAACCCAAAAGAAAGAGTGCTACACTTCTCTCTTCTTTTGGAGATCCATCATCCATTCCATCACTTGGTGGGTGTGGATCTTTAGAGGTCTTCTACTTTGGAGGCTCTAGGAGAAACCTATTGAAGGCAATCAATCAAGGTGGAGGAATCAAGGAGGGAAGCTAGGCTCAAGGAGTTCCAAGAACAAAGGGCTTGGAGGTGGTCCATCCTTGGTCTAAAGAGTAGATCAAGAGGTATAAAACTACACCTTCACTTTGTTCTTATTTTTCTTAGATGCATCAAATACAAACCTATGCTTCTTGAAGGGGATTTGCATGACTATTGCTTTGATATTTTAGCTTCCGTTGCTCATGCTTATAAATTTCGAATTGTATATGCATGCTAGTCATTAGAAATCCCAACATAATCTCATAATTTCCCTTTATAAAGTGCACCAACATATGCATGCAGTCAAATTGCATGCAACTTTCAGTTTGGAATTTCAGAGGGTGCAGAGCACCCTGGTTTAAAATGAAACCACGGGAAGGAATCCACAGAAACATAATACTGCAAGTTGGAAATTACCAATTTGCCCTTATTCTTAACTTGTCCGTTACAAGTCTGAAAAATGTCCCGTTTGCGTCTACGGGTTCGTAGTGAAGTGTACAAGTCAAAAAGTACAAGAAAAGTACGAGGTTATGAAAATAACAACGAATGTCCACGTAGGACTCACTTGGCCCACCAGGGACATTTTTGTAATTTACAACGTCGGGGGAATAAAATACAATATAATCAGGGACGGGATGTAACATATATCCATTGTATAATTTCCTAAAGAAGTTCTATGTGTTGCAACTTTGAAAATGTGTTTACTTTAGTATGAAAAAACTAGAGATGTATTAACAATTTCCTTTTGTTAAGATATAACAATTTTTCAATTCACTGAGTGTTTACTTTTTTTTTCCATTAATAATGCAGAATGATGTTATTTGGGTCAGAGAAATCGACTACGATATCATAAGCTCAAGGATCGAAGTTGACTACCTATATGAAATACCCAATTTTTTACACGTGGGGCAAATGACTCACAGAAAATTGTTCCACATAGAGCTCAAACTTTCTTCAACAACAGAACAATATTCAAAGAACTTTCATCCGTTTATCCACTAAAACCTCCTATGTATGTAAATATTATTTTGCACATGAGTAAATTATCACAGTACCTATATATAATCTAATCTACTACAATACAATGTGATTTACTCAATCATATATACATATTACATAATATAATGTAATCTACAAAATTTAACTTAATACATAAGTGCAATCAAATAACATTTCAAAACCTGCAGTACTGCCTTGACACCGATTATTAGTACAATCTATAAGAAAACTTCCATGTAAGAACTGTAAAATTAAATTCCTCTAAAAAAGATATACACAACGACACTGTGTTTGACAATATAAACTTTAATTATAATGGAAAATCCCTCCCCTCGCCTGTATATATGACAAGAAATTAATTAAGTTATAAGAATACAAATGGATATGAAGCAGAAATGGAACTATTATTGCTATAAATTGAAGCAACAGTAGCAACCTCTCAGACGAAACAGTGCTTCTTAAAGAAAAAGAAAGAACATACACGTACATCTGCAACAAAGAATTGTGATTCTTTTCTTATTAATCATTGAATTAGTAGTAGGGAATTGCTGGGGGAGGAGGAGATGCATATGACACTCCTATAACTGGAGGAAGTGGCGTGTTATCAAACGGGGACGGGGGAGGAACTTGTTGATGTGATGGTGGTGATGGATGATGCCAATGTTGTTTTTTCGGAGGCGATGAGTGGTGATGGCTTGATGGTGGCGGTACGAAGTTTAATACCGGTGATGGCACAGTATGCTGTGGTGGTAGTGGTGATGGTGATGGTGGAATCACACAACCTGTGGGTGGCAGAGGAGGCACCGGATGGGATGGCTCACTTGGTGGAGGAGGAGATGGATGATCATTTGGAGGTGGACTACTTACACCTGTGCTTGTGTGTGGTGGTGGGGCTTTTGATGAATAATGCTCGTGTGTGGGTGAAGGAGGTGGTGCTGTTGTATAATGTTCGTGTGTTGGTGGAGGTGGAGGTGGAGATGCATATGGTGATGGCGGTGGAGGTGGTGGAGTTGGTGACGAAGGTGGAGATTGTGGGGAAGATGGAGGTGGTGGTGAAGGTGGAGATTGTGGGGAAGGTGGAGGTGGTGGACTTGTGTAACTATGATAGCTTGGAGAAGGTGGGACATGGGCTGCGTGCTGTTGAGATGGGGGAGGCGTGTGGGGCTGATAGCTGGGAGCTGGTGCGTGCTGTGGCGGCGGCGGTGAGGCATAATTATAATGATAACCTGGAGGCGACGGCGGCACCAGATCATGTTTAGAGTGAGGTGGTGGAGGCGGAGGTGGTCTTAGATGGGTAGTTGGTGACACCTCTTGGGAGGGTGGGGGTGGTGGTGGCGTCAAAGTCCAATGACCATGACTACTGGATGGAGGGGGAGAGGGTGGAAGATGAGTCCTGGGTGATATTCTTTGAGAAGGTGGCGGCGGAGGTGAAGGCGGTGAATGGTAAGTGGGCTTTGTATGGGAATGGGAATGGGAAGGAGGAGGAGGCGTCGTATTAGGTGCTACAGGCGAAGAAGGAGAAGGAGAAGAAGATGGGTGTGATGGTGGCGGCGGAGGATGTGATCTAGTCGAAGGCGATGACTCTGAAGTCGGGGGTGGGGGAATTGAAACCCGAGGCCTTCTTTGAGCAGGCGGCTTATTCCGAACAGGCGTTGAGGGTGTTGAGACCCGTGGAGGCCTTTTATTAGAGCCGCCGCCTCCACCAGGACTGCTGCTGCTGCTGCTGCATTTGAGCTTGGTGCAGTCGACGGGACGTGCAGCTGAGGAAGCGCATTCCCTTGCAGATCTCTGATCCGACTTGCCACGAATGCAGTTCTTGCGACCATTGATTACATTATTTTTGTTAGAGATGGCAGCACAAGCAGGAGCCTCTCCGGTGAAATAGTTGAAGGAATAGGTGAAGTTCTGCAGCTGAGGCAGCTGGCAAACACTCGCCGGTATGACGCCGGTGAGTCTGTTGTGGGCGACGTCGAGCTGCTCCAAGCTCTTCATGTTTTTGCCGACGGTGGAGGGAAGAGGACCTTGAAGCTGGTTGAAGCTGACGTCGAAGACGGTGAGATTGGTGAGGAGGCCGATCTGGGGCGGCAAGCAGCCGGTGAGGTTGTCGTTGAGGAGGATGATCTCGTTGAGGGTGTTGGCCATCTTTCCAATGCTGGCGGGGATGCAACCGCCGAGGTTGTTGTTGGCCAACACCAGCACAGAAACGGGAGAGTTGCCGAGATTGTGGGGGATGCCGAGTCGGAACCTGTTGTCGTTGAGGAAAACGGCGTCGAGATCCTTGTCGAAGAGCTGGGAGGGGACGGAGCCTTCGAACTCGTTGAAGCGGAGATCCAAGTACTTGAGGGAGGGCAGGGACAGCACTACTTTGGGGAAATCTCCGACAAAGCGGTTGTTGCTGAAGTCGAGCTCATGGAGCAGCTTCATGCGGCGGAGGGTGCTTGGGACAACGCCGCAGAAGCGGTTGGAGTTGATGTGAAAGAGAGCGAGGTCCGAGAGGAGGCCTAGCTCCGGAGGGAGGAAGCCGGCAATGTCAGCGTGGTTGAGGTCAATGCCAGCCACCACGCGTCCGTCGCGGCCTCCAACTGAATTAGAAGGAGCAGGAGCGCAGAATACGCCCATGTAGGAGCAGACGTCGGAGCCATTCCAGGTGGCGGTGAAGTTGAAGGGGTCGGAGAAGATGGAGGACTTCCAAGCTTGGAGGGCAATGTAGGCTTGGCGAAGCCTTGGGTTCTCAAACTGTAGGAGCTTTGGATCTACTGCTTGGACAACTTCATCAGTATCACTAGCAGCACTACTAGTACTGGCGGCTGCGCAGGCCAACAAAACAAACAGCAGCAAGGAGGAGGAAAGGGAGGAGGAGGAGAGGCGCCTCCTAGGATACGGAGGAGGAGGAGACATTGGTAATGTTGAGTGAGATGGCGCAGATGGCAGGCAGACAGTCAGTCACATGTGTCTCTCATCTCCCCATGCTCTGTGGTTGTGTTTATAGAAATCTCTTTTTTCTATTGGCCTTTGCCTTTCCTTTAAACATGATTTTTTTATATATAATTTGAGATGAATTTTTTTCCTTTCATAATTTATTTATTTATTTATTTCAAATTTCCCTTAGGGTTTGGTTTGTCATTCATTTAATTTATGCAGATATTGCAGACTAGACCAGAGTGAGTAGATATGCAATAATGGTTGGTAAGTTACAGTGAGTGTGAATAAATTTTTTTTTTCTTTTAAAAAAAACATATTATCAGCCAAAGGGGAAGAAGAAGGGGGACATTTGATTTGAAATTTATGTGATGTCTAGGGGCATATGAAATTATGAATCATGACATGCTGGCACGTCTGGCAGATATGTAGTTGTTTTAGAGAGAGAATGTTGTGTCCTGCACTGCATGGAGGAGCATGGTATGCAATTTGCAAAGTGTTGAAGAAGTTGCGAGTCCAGCGAATAACAGCGTTGAAGGTTGTTGCAGCAATTTACAATTTTACATGCATACATCATGTAAAGGATGTAAAGGATGTAAAGGATGTAAAGGATGTGCTTGCGCTTGACTTGCTCACAACGTGTCAGCATGTAAAGTAATACGCTGATATGGTGTTGGTGTTGTATCCGAACCTAATCACGAGACAACGTCTCCCTTAGATTCATTCAACTTATGACATGTTTATTTATCGGGTAATGTTAAGGAAATTAAAATTTTAAACCAAATGATATGGCAATAAAGTAAGATTTCATAATTTAATGACTTTAAAAAAAAAAACTAACCGTCAACTGTCACATCATTTGATTTACAAAATTTGATCGACCTAATATTACTCTTAGTCTTAGAAGCTGAAACCGGAGAACCGGATAATTTAAGAATAAAGGAAGTGTACTAGTAAGGAAATCTAATCAACTATATACGCCTCTAGTTGATTTCATTCCTTGTTTTGATTGAGAATACTAATTTAAATGGTGAAACTCATGTATTCGCTTTTTAGTTCCCTTTCTTCTCATAAACCTAATTAAGCAGTTTGTTTGTTTCGACTAAATGGAAACACAAACATGATTAGCAAGTGTGCTTTACTCTGCAACTTAAAATAACAGGAGTAATAATAAGTCACTAATCACGACTACTCAGAATGATTAGCATGTAATTGATTTTTTGTCCGAATCTGAGACTGAGAGATCTAGTCAATACTCAATACCAAACTCTGTCCCTCTATACTCTATAGTCCATATAATAATAGCGTAGAGCATGATAGGATATTGGTGGAGTCTCTCGTAGAGGATTGCTTCCTGCCCTTTTTTGTTGTTTAGTTGCTGGGTGAAGAAGGGACGTGGGTCCCCTGGAAACACTGCCTGCACGATCTATAATACTTGTTCATGTAAGAATCATTTCCCAAACTAAAAGCGATTACATTTCAAAACGCGTCAAGGACGTGCTACCACCAAACTCATCAACCTACTTTTTCTTTACTTAGAAACATTTCGTCTTCGACACGTATTTGATTGTTAGATTTAATTTAAAGGCCTTCGATTTGAATCTTGTGTTAAATCCAACGATAAATTATTTGTCAAGCACGAATACTTATAAGTACTCAAGAAGAAACGAAAACTAATGACAATATTTACTTACCATTCGATACCTAATACAAGAAAATAATCATACTCGGTGCCGTGACATCAATATAATAATTGGAGTAGTTTTTAAACACTTGGGAAATTGCATTCAATGGACAAATAACACTTCTGAGACGATGCATTAGTTAGAGTGTTGGAGATGCCACGCAAGCATATAGCACAGGGGAAAATTAAGTTGCTTTTGTCTTTTTTTCAAGTAACATAATGGTGGTGAGTAAAAAACAAAATGTAAAAATTAAAAACCAAAAACCAAATGGCCATCCTCCGTCCTCAGCTCTTCATGGCATTGATACAATTTCTAGCCGATGCATTTACATGAACACACAAGATTTTAACTAAATTTCCCAAACCTTCTTTAGCTTGATGTATGTACGGGCAAAACACTCTGCCTTGGCGTATCATGGAAGTGGACATGTATGTAGAGGCAAAGAACAAAGCAAGTCATAAGGAGTGCACGCCCGCGCCGTTTGAAGAATACATCATGAGATATGACAACGATGCTGTAAGATAAATCCGAACATACAGAAGAAACTTACGAGTCTTGGCACAGGAAAACTTTAGCCATAAACGAAACAGACTCACTGACACACCTCAGTTGATGATAGCTTCTGTTAACACAATTAGTTGCTTATGTTGGTGTGACAAGCTGTGCTTCTTGTAATTATATCATTTAATCAATGTAATGAAATCTTCAGTCTCTCTACAATTTCTCGGCATCCAAACAGATGTGCAATTTAGTTTTCTTCACTAGCAAGTGACATACTGCTCCTTGCCACAACTTACAACTCAACCAGTGCCTCTGGTGGTTCTTCTTCAGGAATCTGGAAAGAAAGAAACAAATTACACCATCTATCATGGTTTCAAAAAATAAGCTGCAGCAGCAGCCGCCATGTATACTCGTTGCATTAACCGATTTGTAATTAGGTGTAGCTATATCACAAACACATGCTTCTGCCATCTTAACCGGTATTTACTTAAATGATGCTACTAGTAATTCAATTTTCTGGGTAAAAGTGGAGGCCAGCGGCCCAAAACAAACAAATGGAGGCCTTCTAATAGGATTATAGGACGAGACTATCTTTTATTTTTTTAGCTTAAGCATCGAAGAAGCTTCATTATATTTCTCAACGTCGACAATAAGAATACCATCCAATCATCATAAGCCTCTGCTTTGGCAGTACATTACATAATAACAGATGTCACATCATGATATTAGGAGAAAATAAAAGGGTGGGGAAAAAGATAGGTGTTATTAACAAGACTAAGCATATTAAATGCATCACTGTGCAGATGATACTCTACTCTAGTATTAAAAGTCGCGTCTCTGCTTTTTATTCAAGTCATGAATCTAAACTAAAGAGAATGTAAGCGTATTATTACCTCTCCAGGACTCCATATTTTTTTCAGCCAAATACTTGTATCCCCAGAAATCTTCTCCCTTTGCATGTTATGTCTGTAGGATTGACAAAAAAGCGGGATATGAATATAACCAAACGCAGACATCATTGAAATGGAGACTATTAAGGGATGAGAGAAGGAACAGACAATACAGGAGACCCAAAACACAGAATGGTATGTCTAAGGATAAAATGATAAAAGAGAAACATAAATGAAATGACTAATAAAGTACTTATACAGGCTGGCTCAAGTGCGGACTCTGTGTGTTCAAACATTCACTGGTATTATCGCACCACATTGCGGGATAAAGTAAATGAAAAGTCCAAGCAGCGATCAAGTAAAAAAGAGATTGGTTGAGCGCGGGGAAGGATATGACATACACGAACAAATAAGACGACTTCATAAAAGAAACATGATAGAGCAAACATCTTTTTTTTCTTGTTAACATAAACTTACACGAACTCAACTTCTGATGTTGATTGTCCAACAATGGGTGACTGGCCAGTTGTTGCACTAGGAATTTGTGACACTGCTAAAGTAGAATATGAATTGGTTTGAGGTCTTATGACGCCAGTGTTGATGAATCCTGTATTCGAGGGAAAACCATTTCCATGTGTAGCGGCAGGAAATTGGCTGCCAACTGAAGCTACCATCTTAAAGTTAGAAGAAACGTTAAGGAACTATAATGGTAATGGTATTACTGAGTTGAAGAAAAAAATTTCTTACCAACACTTCCAGAAGGAAAATTGTTTGTCCCCGGACCACTAGGAGTCTGGGAAGAATTAGGAAAAGGATTCAGCTGTGGAAAACCATTATTTGATGGTGCAGATGGCCTGAGAAAGAATTTCATTACGTGTTTCTAAAGCCCAGCAGAAATCATGGGAGCAGGATTTCAGTATATTAATAAGGATTACAAGTTTACAGCATCTAACTAAGAAGCTTAAATAGTGAAGTGAGACTTGCCTTGGTCCAAAACCTGTGTTGAGGGATGTGCCCAATTGAGTAAAGCTTGAGACTGAAGGAGCAGCAGTATTTTGAGCAGTCTGCAAGAATGCATTTGAACTAGCTGAAGGTGAAGGGTTTTGGGTGGCAAGGGTAGAGTTTGGTAAAGCTCCGCGGGGCTTGCAAAGATTCTCAAACTCAAGCAACTTGGTATTGAGCAAACTTCTCTCTCTTTCAACCTGTACAGAATGTATTTATTTAGCAGCTCACAGAAGACAGCAAGGTTTTGATTTCTTATTTTTTTATTTCTATCAAAAGAACAGCAAGAGTAGTTAATCAGAATGTTATTTACTACTTTGAACAACATCATTAGAACAATTTTCACATTGAGCAGCAGTGCAGAAGTCAGGACTTATCTTTTATTTATACGAAAAAAGATAATCCTACTAAACTTCAAAAACTAGTCGCACCAAGTACTGTTTTTCATACTACTTTCATCATAAGGTTAAATTTCAGTTCTGGTTATATACCCTCTGCAGAAACTGATCCTTCGCCTGGTATTTAATTTACAAGAATAAACTTGAAATTCTATTTTCTCTAAACCAATTGCACGAATAAATGACCACGATAAAGGAGCAACAGTAACATGTCTCAATACATATATACTCGGTCCTTTTACTAGGCTTTCATTCTTCAGCCATAACCCTTAAGGGAAAATTCAAATTTATGAAAATCAAATATCAAACAAACTGTGATTGCAGTTTGGAAACAAAACTAGAAAAGCAAAAAAAAAAGATAAATAAATAAATAAATTATGTTCTCTCTTTCTGTCCTGAAAACAGAAAGCAAGTTGGATCATACTCCCCGCAAGTACTGAATATCATATGCAAATGAGATGAGAAACGAAATTGGAAGCCAGTTCACTGTAGGTCAAAAGATATCATTTACATTTATCTTATTATTGAAGAGGCTAGAAGTACAACTGTATAACAATCTTCACCTTTTATTACACTAGCCTTTAAGTTTTCATTAGTTTCTTGGCATCCCTTTTTTCCTTAAATGCAGTCTGAAGCATACCTTTGATTATTTATTAAGTTACAAAATTGAGCTCTTCCTTCCTACTTGTAGAAGGCATGCATGAGGCAACATTCATTGACACACAAACATGCATGAGGCAACATTCATGGTATTACAGAACTAATTGTCTTGTATCTTTGATTTAATACAGAAATAGATCTAATTGTGATATGTCTGACTATCTTACTATTGACTGCAAGTTCAACCCCCGCTTGGCATCATCGTATGCTGCTGCCCTCAATTCTTCATAACTAATATCACCAGCAATGTCACAAGGAGAACTGCAAACAATTGGATTATACTTAGTGGACAGTTGGATCGGCCAATGAATCTTAATCATTTCACAAAAAGGAGTAAAAGTTCAACTGCAGGGGACCTGCTGGTAGACTGAAGAATAAGTTCATAGAGATTAATAAAATTTATGCCTAGTAAATTCTTACATATAGGAAACTAACCGCTGAAAATAAAACATAGAGAAATACAACTACTTCTTTTTCTCTTTTCGATTTTCTTATCATGACAAACCCAGAATCCAAGTTTGAGTAACTGTGGATAAGACTTCTTTAGTAAATCAGACACGTTCAAATTGCACAAAATCAATAATATCTGTACATCTGCAGAATTGATTTCATTGACTCTAAACGCAGTGAATAAAATCCACGTGTTGAAGTTTTTCGGTGGCTACTCAAAACTTACTTTTTCCAGTGACCATAGCATGTAAGCTTCCAAAGTGGTCTCTCATGCTTAAAATCTTCAACAATTATACTTCTGCATGACTCGGGATCTGTGCACCTTCAGATACAAGGATATTCATATGTGGTCAGATACGTTATTTAAGTGTAACAAAGAAGATAAAAGTGGCAGCGCAAAGGTAGTAGTGGTGCAGACAGACATGCACGTAAATCGTGAATGAGTAACTTACGTATGATTTGTTGCCTGGGCCTGCTTATCAGATTTCTGTGATGAAGGGGCAGCACTAGCAGTTGGGGTGGAGAAACGAGACCACTTGTTTTCAAAAGGCTGATTAAAAGTAGATGGATCAACCATAGCAATAAGCATAATACTATGACAAATCTTTAATGGCATAAGTGATGCATGGAGAGCTAGAATGTTTTGTATAGTTAGCCAAAGAAAATTTGAAAGCCAACATCAGCAGTAACTACAAGAATAGTAAATCCTTTAGTAGCATTAACTTGTTAGCATCAGAAAATCTATAAGAAATCTTGTCACTTGTTACAACTTACAAAAACAAAAGAGTAAAGATGTAAGAAGGGAAAAAACCTTATTCTGGCTCTGTTTGGAACCAAAATCAGCTGCCCCTTTTGTCTGCAAATTGTTTTGAATCCCGAAAGCATAAGGGTTGGACTTTCGCTGTTGGTCTGAGCCAGGCTGTGACCCAAATCCAAAGGGACTGTTGGACTTCTGCTGTTGCTGAACCACATGAAGATTTCGGCACCTATCTCCAAACTGACAGCTGAAAGAGGCAAGAGAAATTATCAAACACAACAAACAGAGTATCATGCAAAACGACAAAACAAGCACATCTTACACTGCGGTGGTCAAATACACAGCGAGTGCTTGAGTGAACAACTCCGCAATGAAAGGGAAGCAAAACTAGAGGACAAATATGCACAAAAGCATGGGCAAAAGAGAAGTTTGAACAGATGGAAAACAAGAATCGGAAGAGCAAGTGGCTTCTATTAGCAGATTCCCACATTGCTATCGATTTCAGTTTCGATTTCAGTTTCAATTTCAACTTCAATTTCAATTTCATAAGAGAGAGACCGACTTACTTGCCGCGCTGAAAGAACTTGCAGGGTTCTCTCTTTACAGGCATCCCTCCCTCCCTCAGTCCCTCCCTCAGTCCCTCCCTGCCCTGCCCTGCCCTCTCCCAATGCCAATGTCCAGAAAGATATCGATGAACCAACGAACCAACTCGGCAAACCCTTTTTTTTATGTTTTTTTTCTAAAGTAAACAAATAAATACCCAATTCTGAATTCTTGTCCAATGCTGGGCCTTTGGTGTTGAACTGGGCTTTTGGGCCGAACACCCAAATTCAAAGCAAGCTAAGCCTTACCAGCTTAGCTAGGGTTCCCTTCGATTTGTATCGTATTATTATTGTCACTGACAGACAAACATCTAGCAACTACAGGAACACAACACAAAGGAGGAAGGAGAAGGATAGTAAGTAAATGATTTGCAAAACAAAATTCATGGAAAGAAGAAGAAGAAGAAGAAGTGAATCTGAATCTGAATCGAATAATTTCCAAAACAACAAGAAGGAAGAAGAAGAAACAGATGGAGATGGAGTTGGAGTTGGAGGAAAGATGAGGATTCGGATACATGTTGGGGGGTTGGGAGGCACCGTGACGGAGGAGGACCTGCTTCGGATGTTCGGCGGCGGAGGAACCGTGGAGGGAGTGGACATCGTCAGAACCAAAGGTCGCAGCTTTGCCTACGTCGACTTCCTCCCTTCCGACGACAAGTCCCTCTCCAAGCTATTCACCACGGTTGCTCTCTTTCTCCCTCTTCCTCTTCTTCTCATTTTTTATTTTTGGTCAAATTTCTTGTATTTCTTAAGTTTCTTTTGGGCAAATTCCGATAAATTATCATGAAAATTGTGTTGTAGTAGTAATAGTTGTGTAAATTACAATGCATTGCAATGCAGTACAATGGGTGCGCGTGGAAGGGAGGAAAGCTGAGGCTCCAAAAGGCTAAAGAAGATTATCTTGTTCGCTTGCAACGCGAATGGGATGAAGATGCCGCTCTACTTGCTGCTGCTGCTTCTCCAGATACAGATGCTCCTCCTCCAGATGATGCACATGATATTAAACATTCACAACCACATTCACTGTCACACCCAACCAACACCAGCACCAACAACACGAAACAACTTCGGATTTTCTTCCCTGCACTAAGAACCGTTAGTGAAGCACATTACTTACTTCCTTTGCATTTTGTTTGCCTATTTTAAACCAACAACATCATCGTTTGTTTATTCATTCATTTGTGATCATGTCCTCCTGTATACCTGTGTTTTTGCATAAATATAGGTGAAAGCTTTACCCTTTACTGGAACTGGCAAACACAAATACAGCTTCCAGCGTCTTCAAGTTCCTTCTCTCCCCGTCCATTTCTGCGATTGTGAAGAGCATTATGTCCCCGTCCCAGTTCACCCTACTACTAAACCTAATCAAACTCAATCCGACGAATTGTTACCTGATAATGGGATCGATGAGCAAGAGCTTAATATAATGAATAAAGTTATGGACAGGTTATTCAAAACTCAAACTGAAACAAATGTCGATGATCGTACTCATCAACAAACCCATCAACCTAATCTTGATACTACTACTCCCCCTGACGAAGATAACCTCATCATCAATGTTGTCTCCAGCAACCATGAAAAAGAGGAAAAACTATCAGAGTTCCAGGTATATTTCTTAATCTTGAACTTTGTCTACAGCTTTCTAGCATCATCACATATCTCTCTTTTTTTCTTTTTTTTGTATCTGGTAACTAGGAATTTAAATCCACTGGAACACAAGCTCCGAAGGAAAAGAGATCGTCGCCAAGTGAAGCGCAGATAAATATTGATGGACCTCCTAAGAAAAAGAGGAAATCCCTTCCCAGTGATTACAACATTCAAAATGAATTTGAGGCTGCTCTTTCTGGCAGCAAGAAAAATTTTCCAACCCAGTCAAAAGTGTCGGGAAAATTCTTGGGAGCACAACCAGATCAACCGGAATTAGGCCAGCAACAGGTTTCTTGGTCCCAGAAGTCTTCATGGAGACAACTTGTTGGTCAGAGGGGCAGCAGTACTTTCAGTGTCTCACATGTACTGACAGGCATTGCTTCTTCTACTGACCAAGTTGAACCAAAATCTGGTAGTTCAGAAGTGTCCCTTTCTGATAGCGAAGACCAGGATTTGGAAAGCAATGGAAACTCGGAAGACCAGCCCAATGAGATGGAACTGGTGGAACCTCAACCTACCAAGTCAGTTGTAGTTTCAAATAAGTTGTCAGGTAGAGGTGCTTCTTCCACCGACCAAGTTGAACCAACATCTGGTAGTTCAGAAGTGTCCCTTTCTGATAGCGAAGACCAGGATTTGGAAAAGCACTGGAAGCTTCGGAAGACCAGCCCAGTGATATGGAACTGGTGGAACCTCAACCTACGAGTCAATTGTAGTTTCAAATAAGTTGTCAGGTAGAGGGTGCATCTTCCCACCGTCAAGTTGAACCAACACTGGTAGTTCAGAAGTGTCCCTTTCTGATAGCGAAGACCAGGATTTGGAAAGCAATGGAAACTCAGAAGACCAGCCCAGTGATATGGAACTGGTGGAACCACAACCTACCAAGTCAACTGTAATTTCAAATAAGCTGTCGGGTAGAGGTGCTTCATGGCGCCAGCAATCCTCATGGACACAATTAGTTAATGATAATACTGACACTTCATTCAGCATAAAACAAATTGTGCCAGGTATCTCTTCTGAGCAGCAGTTCCTTCCAAACCCGAAAGGTGCAGATTCTGTGAGCTCCACTGACGGCAAGCTCAAGGAAATGGTAAAACAAGATAATGACAAATTCACTAGAGGTGAGTCTTCTTGTTTAGGAATTGGAAGGGAGGACGATGTCTTACTAGGTAGTCTAGAAGATACTATAGTAGACAACGACAGTGCTTGTGATCCAGATGTGGAGAAGATTTGTGCTATAACACCAAAGCAAGCATCTGCGGCAAATATTGAGATAGGTGAAACTTGCTCATTTATGAGGACTGCTTCTTCGTTGAAGGAATGGGCGAAAATCAAGGCTGCTCTAAGTGGATCATCGAAAAAAAAGAATGTTGAGAATTAGGTGGCTGTTCTTGAAGTAATAGAAGCCTTGCAACAGTGGCCATGAATCGTGAGTTCTTTCTCATCATTCCAATTGATGGCATCAAGTCTTGTTCTGAGATGGTGCCTTTTTCAATTGCACCATCACACTGAACATATATTTCGAAGGTTTGGTAGAGTCTTTGGTTTGGTCCTCATTTCGGCAGCAACTGCAAATGTTTGCCTTGAGTTTTAGCATTCCTACTGTTCCAAATGATCGCACAATCACATGCACACATATATGCAAATGCCCCCAACTCTCCAGCATTCTCACTACAGAACATAAGGATTTTGAAGGTATATTTGCGTTGCCTTGGATCAGTCCCTGCAGAGTACGAACCAGAGTTTGAAGCTGCTTTTGCATCCGTCACATCTGTCGTTGTTACGGCTTTCTTCTGCAAGAGACTGTTTTACAGGTAATTATGCAATTTGTTTGGGACTTTGTATTTTTGTTTTTTCAGAAACTTTTTCAGTATATTGGTGCTCGATTCCGCCAACTTGCTTTTCAGTTGGAAATGCATTAGTTCGGATCAGACCTTCTGAAACTCCAGGGCGATCCAATCTCTTTTATCTATTTGAAACTATGAAGGTTGCAAGTAGTACTGCTGGTATCCGATTTGAATTCAGTTTTCTGTTTTGAAAACAAAATTTTAATTCCTACGCCGAGCAATGCATTGTCATGATCATCCTTAGCTTAGTTTTGCAACTCTCATCCTCAGCTGCGTCGCCCGATATCGATACTATAACAGTTGTTTACAGAATGGATTGCATTTACTAAATTGATGAGCAAACGGAGGAAGCAAATGGAGAATAACATTGATCCATCGTTTTTCAATGTGAGGCCTACAGTAATGAGCTACAGGCGACAATTTAGCACGAAACCCCAAAAAGCTATCTTAGTAGCGGGTGAGGGATTTCCAAATTCTCAAGGATTTAGGTCTTAGTAAAGAGTGGATCACAATATGGGGACTGGCTACAGTGCTCGCAAGCATTGAATGCTCACACCAATCTCACTCTTCTTCCCCCCTCTCTCCTCCCTCCTTCCTTCTTTTAATGGTGAGATCGGTGTGAGCATTCAATGCTTGCAAGCATTGTAGCTTACTCCCACAATATGTTGATAGGAGTTTATAAATGCGTTCTATAACCAATATAAAGGTACGTGAAAAGGATTTCGTTAATCCGAGAGATTAATACGTTCCCACGAGATATACGAGTTAAAATGAGCCTAAAGGTTCGGCAAGAACATACGTGCCCACGAGATATACGAGTTAAAATGAGGGATTTCAAAATCATTTCATGTTTGGTGCCTGGAATTAGATTAGACAAAATAATACATTCAACGTATATTGAAGAAATAGAGAGGCCCACTTCTATATTTCATTCATGATTTCAATTTTATTGCTTGAAATTTACATGTAACGGGTCCACCGCCATACTTACTCTACATTGCTTGATTTGAGAGTGTCACCTGTTTAAGTAGTCGAGGGTTCTTCTACACTCCAATAAGAAAAAATCAAATTGTGTTGTAGATAATATAAACATGTGTTAAATGTGATTGTGTAAATCCTAAGTAGATATGGATTGGGATATTCTGTTCTGTTAAAGATTAGAATCCTAATGTAATTGTACTTCTATTACTATAAATAAAGGCACATGGCATGTGGAATATACACCACAATTCATCAAGCTTTCTCTATTCTCTCTTTCTCTTTGCTTGCAGCACCCCTCCAGAAAATAGGCCACAACACGTTATCAGCACGCTCCTGACGCTACGCTAAGGAATCCGAAGGGCTTTCTGCAAACAAATTGTTCAACAATCATCATCAGCAATCCAGGTACTTCTAAAACACGGTCTCGATTGTCGATATTTTGTCAGACCTGATTGCATGAACCTTCACCATGATGCATGAACCCAATTTTCTGCATTTAAAGAATTATTGATCTTCTACAAATATTGTGTTCGGATCTATATTTAATATATCTGTCATATATTAAGTGAATTGATGATCGTGTGAAAGAAGGAAAAATTATGGGTTTTTTCTTCTTTTTTTTTCGCTTTTTTGAAGAAAAAAAACACAAAAATTCGTTTTTCTAAAAACAAAAAAAACAAAAATTCTTTACTAATAAAAAATTTTCCGTTTTTTTGAAAAATAAAGAAAAAAAAACCCTAATCAGAGCCGAGCCGGCCTGAAGCCGCGCCGAGCCAAGCCGGCCAGAAGCTGAGCCGAGCCGACCCAAACTGGCTCCAGCCGAGCTAGCCCTAGCCCAGGCCATTGGACCTTCCTCTCGGCCCGCTCCACCTCCAGCCCAATTGGGCTCGGGTTTGGGTTTTTCAACCCACTGCTCCTCTTCCCCCAGCCCGCTGCTGGGCCCAGCGCTTGGAGCCCATTCCTTCACCATTCAACCCCTGATGGCCTAAGGCTTGCAGCCCACCCTCTTGCTGGCTTGCAGTCTAGCCCCTGTTGGTTGGGCCTGCAGCTCCAACCACGACCCACCAAAATTATTTGGGTCATATTTTCACACCTCGTAGGCCCTGTAGACCTACATTTAACTACTCGTTCACAATAAATATGTTAAATTTTATTTTTTGTTCTATATATATTGCGTTTGCTTGCAGGTATATATGAACTTGAAGTTCATAAATTCGAACCTGAAGTTTCGAATAAGTGTCAATGAAACCTGAAGTTTTCTTAAAAATTAAATACTCATGAAACTCGTAGTTTTCATGAAAATTTAAACCAAACAATGTCTAATAGAACCTGAATGTTCTACTCCAAGTCTATGAACAGTTTTTCATAGCACTGACCACTATCTTGTTCCCTTCGTTACAGTGACATGTCGAACTTGAACAAACTCAACTTTACCGCTCTGGAGGTCTCTGGAAGGAACTACCTCAAGTGGGTACAAGATGTGAAGCTCCACCTCACTGCAAAGAGCCTCAGGGCTACCATTGAAGCAAAGACGGATAACCCGGTTGGCGAAGCTGACAAAGCAACCATCATGATCTTCATCCGAAGACATATGCACGACGCACTGCAGACCGAATACCTCGCTGAAGAGGATCCAAGAGCTTTATGGCTTGCTCTGAAAGAGCGCTTTGACCATCAAAGAGATATTTTCTTACCTGAAGCAAGACACGACTAGCAGCATTTACGCTTCCAAGACTTTAAGTCTGTGAATGAGTACAACTCTGAAGTTTGTCGAATCTGATCACTTCTCAAGTTTTGTAAAGAAGACTTGACTGAACAGGATCTCCTGGAGAAGGCCTATTCAACTTTCCATGCTACCAATATTGTCCTGCAGCAACAATATAGGGCGCAAAAATTCACCAAATTTTCGGATTTGATCTCTGTCTTACTACTTGCTGAAAAGCAAAACCAGCTGTTGATGAAAAATCATCAAGCTAGACCTAATGGCTCGACCGCTGTGCCTGAAGCACACTCTAGCGAGAATCGAGGCCAAAACCGTTGCCAGAAGCGTGGTGGTGGGAAAGGCAAGGGTTTTAAACCTAAGCCACAAGCCCAAGGTCGACAGAGCGTAGGCCCATCCAAGGGAGGAAATAACGCCCTAAAGCGCACTAATATAGCTCCCAAAGCCTCAAACTTCAAGACTAAGAGCAAAGCGGTGAACCTGTGTTACTGATGTGGTTCTCAAGACCATTGGTCCCGCACTTGCCGAGCTTCAGCTAACACTGTTGCTGAGTACCACTCAAGTCGTAAAGCCATAGAGACTAATCTTGCTCATGTGGAGAATCCCGAAGATACTACCCTGGAGATTTCTGATTTTCAAGAAGCATCCGCTCCAATGGAAAATTAGATTTTTAGACATAAGGCCTATATGTTGGCCGAATTTCCCCACTAGTGGCCTAAAACCACTAAGTGGCCGAACCCCCTAGTATTGGTTTAAGTTTTGAACAATTTTTCCTTTTTGTTTAAACGATTGTTTGGTATTTGTTTTTTAAATTTGGATATTATTTTATGGAAATTATTTTTTGAATTAATTGAATGAATGATGATTTTTATTTATCCAAGTGACCAACTCAATTAAATTATTTCTAGGTATGTCTTGTGGGGAAGTTAGTTGTCTAGCAGATAGTGCAACTATGCACACAATATTGCGTGAACGCATCTATTTCACTAACTTCATACCTAAAATATCACCTCTGACAACCCTTTCAGGCTCATCCAACTTGATTGAAGGGCATGGCACTACCCAATTAATGTTGTCCAATGGTACAAAGTTAACCATTAAAGAGGCACTTTATTCTCCGCGTTCCGGAAGAACGTTGTTGAGTTTTAAAGATATTCGAGACAATAATTACCACGCTGAAACTTCTGAAGAAAATGGAGTTGAATTCATTTGCATCACTTCTTATGAATATGGCCAGAAGCGTATTCATGAGAAGATGGAGTGTCTTCCAAATGGCTTGTACACTACAACCATTCGCTCCGTGGAAAGCCACCATGTGGCCGGCCCTAGTAGTGGCCTTGCAATGGAAAATTTGCTTTGGCATGACCGTTTGGGACACCCTGGACGAATTATGATGCGTCGTATCCTCAGTACTTCCCACGGGTAAGCTAACCACTCACCCGTCGACGCACAAGATCCAAACGGATCCTCCCAAATTTCTTCAGAGGATTCAGGGGGACATTTGTGGACCCATTCAACAATCTTGCGGACCATTTAGATACTTTATGGTACTGGTTGACGCTTCCACACGTTGGTCGCACGTGTGCCTTCTGTCCACTCGAAATGCTACATTCTCCAAGCTTCTAGCTCAAATTATTAAGCTAAGGGCTCACCACCCTGATTATCCAATTAAGTCGATTCGACTGGATAATGCTGGAGAATTTACATCGAAAACTTTCGATGACTATTGCATGTCGGTTGGGATTGATGTTGAACATCATGTACCCCATGTTCACACCCAAAACGGCCTAGCATAAGCGTTTATTAAGCGTCTTCAAGTAATCGCTCGGACTTTGGTAATGCGAACCAAACTTCCGATATCTGCATGGGGCCATGCAATACTTCACGCAGCAATGTTGGTCCGCCTGAGACCCGTACTGACCCAACCTTACTCTGCGCTCCAGTTGGTCACTGGATACGAGCCCGACATCTCGCATTTGCGCATATTTGGTTGTGCGGTCTATGTGCCAATTGCGCCGCCCTTACGTACCAAAATGGGTCCTCAACGAAGATTGGGAATCTATGTCGGTTATGACTCCCCTTCGATCATTCGTTACTTAGAACCTTTGACAGGCGATCTCTTTACCGCTAGATTTGCGGATAGTCACTTTAATGAGACAGTTTTCCCGTCGTTAGGGGGAGATAAGAACATAGTTGTTCCTAAAGAACGCCGCGAATTGTCGTGGTCTAACCCCACTATGTCTCATTTAGATCCCCGCACTGCTCAGTCTGAAACTGAGGTGCAAAGAATCTTAGATCTACAGAGCGTTGCTCAAAGCATGCCGGATGCTTTTACTGATCTAGCGAAAGTGACGAGATCACATATACCAGCTGCAAACGTGCCTGCAAAGATAGATGTACCAAACGTACGTCGAACCATTGCCCCTGAAGGACGAAACGCCCTTGAAGGACATGTGGCCGCACCTGTTGTGCAGCCCGGTACCCTGGCGGCTAGCCAATCATCTGCTCCTACCCTAAAGCGTGGCAGACCTGTTGGTTCAAAGGATTCACAACCCCGGAAGAGGAACCCCACGGCACTAACTAGTGAGCCTAGCTCGAATCCTGCCATTGCCAACTCATCCTTTCCAACGCATGAGGTTATTCTAGATTACGGTAGTGTCCTTGAAGAGACCAATCCGCCTCCCGAAAATCGTGAGATTTCGGTCCATTATGCTAGCTTGGATGTACTTTGGAATAGGAATGAGATGATAGTCGACGATGCATTTGCATATGCAGTAGCTACTGATATCATGCTGAGCAATGATATTGAACCACGTTCCGTTGATGAATGTCGACGTAGAACCGATTGGTCAAACTGGAAACAAGCAATCCAAGTCGAACTTGATTCGCTTGCGAAACGTAAGGTGTTTGGGCCTGTAGTTCCTACACCACCACATGTGAAGCTCATTGGCTACAAGTGGGTTTTTGTAAGGAAGCGTAATGAGAAGAATGAAATAGTGTGATACAAAGCACGCCTTGTGGCGCAAGGTTTCTCTCTACGCCCTGGGATTGATTACGAGGAGACTTATTCTCCCGTAATGGACGTCATAACGTTCGACTACCTTATCAGTTTCGTAGTTTCTGAAAAACTGAATATGCAGCTTATGGACGTGGTAACCGCGTATCTCTATGGGGATCTTGATACGGAAATTTATATGAAAGTTCCCGAAGGACTTACATTGACTGGATCAAATAGTTCTAGACCACAGAACACCCTCTCAATAAGATTGAGGCGTTCACTCTACGGATTAAAGCAATCCGGACGGATGTGGTATAACCGTCTGAGTGAGTATTTGATTAGTCAGGGATATGTGAATAATGAATTATGCCCATGCATGTTTATTAAGAAGTCACATTCCGGATTTGCGATAATTGCAGTTTATGTCGATGACATGAATCTCATTGGGACTCCCGAAGAGCTTGAGAAAACTGCGTCGCACCTGAAGTCGGAATTTGAGATGAAAGATCTTGGGAAAACTCGATATTGCCTAGGCCTGGAGCTTGAGCATAGTTCGGCTGGAATACTGGTCCACCAATCGAACTACACCTAGAAGGTGTTACGTCGTTTTAATGAGGACAAAGCAAAACCTTCGAGTACTCATATGGTCGTCCAAACGCTAGATGCAAAGCAAGACCCCTTCCGTCCTAAAGACAATAAGGAAGAGGTTTTGGAGCCTGAAGTTCCATATCTGAGTGCAATTGGCGCTTTATTGTACTTAGCTCAGTGCACTAGACCGAACACCTCCTTCTCTGCTAATCTTCTTGCAAGATATAGCAATGCGCCCACACGCAGACACGGGAATGGTGTTAAAGACATCCTTCGTTACCTTAAGGGTACTACGGATTTGGGTTTATTCTATCCCTATGCATCTCATAATAGATCACACCCCCTTGGTCTTCGGAATGATGCTTGCCTTGTTGGTTATGCTGACGCAGGTTACTTGTCTGACCCGCACAAGGCACGTTCTCAAACGGGTTATGTCTTTACCGTTGGAGACACCGCAATATCTTGGAGGTCAACCAAATAGACGTTAGTTGCTACCTCTTCGAATCATGCTGAGATTCTCGCCCTTCACGAAGCTACTCGTGAGTGTTTTTGGCTGAGAGCTGTTGTTGAGCATGTTCGAAGCAATTGCGGGCTTTCTTCCGTCGTTGATGTCCCTACAACGATCTTTGAAGATAATGCCGCATGTATTGACCAGATCAAGAAAGGATTATATCAAAGGAGACAACACCAAGCATATTGCGCCAAAGTTCTTCTTCTCACATCAGCAGCAAGAGCATCAGAACATTGAAGTCAAGCAAATCCGTTCCCAAGACAACTTAGCCGACCTCTTCACCAAGTCACTGTCGAAGTCTACTTTTCAGAAGCTTATTCAAGGAATTGATATGCGTAAATTGTCTGATTTGCAACATTGTTAGTTTCTCATTCGAAATTTTGTCAAACTCAGGAGGAGTATCCTAAAGTATACTCGCTTAACTTTAATGTACTCTTTTTCCCTACGATCAGGATCATTTTTCCCATTGGATTTTTGTTACCTGACTAGGTTTTAATGAGGCACCCATTCTGGGCTGGTTATACCCTCGTGTGCATTCTACTGACATCCGGTAGATGTTTAGTATTGACATTGCATTAACTCACTTTTCTCCTAGACTATGGGTTTTTGTTCCATCTTGGGTTTTACCATAGCCAGGTTTTGTGAGAGTTTTTATTTCTTTTTATATGCAAGTTCCGTGCTTGAGACTAGCGTGTTTCTCTATTGTGCCTACGAGACGACTTTATCAACTATCATCCTGAAGATCTGATGCGATATCTACTTGAGTATTTGCACACTCAAGGGGGAGTGTTATAGATAATATAAACATGTATTAAATGTGATTGTGTAAATCCTAGGTAGATATGGATTGAGATATTCTGTTCTATTAAAAATTAGAATCCTAATGTAATTGTACTTCTATTACTATAAATAAAGGCACCTGGTATGTGGAATATACACCACAATTCATCAAGCTTTCTCTATTTCTCTCTTTCTCTTTGCTTGCAGCACCCCTCCAGAAAATAGGCCACAACAAATTGAGCATTTTACACTAAAATCCAGAGATAAAAACACATCAGGAACACAGATGTTCAGTGTCACAGTTGATGCATAATGCAATACACTCACTGAGTCCACGTGTCTCCAAACTTAACCCTTAATTTTAAACGCTTTTGCCTCCATCTCAACTCTCCATTACAATTACATGCATTGGTAATAATAGTTTCCAGAACCTTGGTTATTGCCCTTGACAAAACTGAAGGCAGCTGCCCCTCTTCTAAATTTCTTTGAGTTCCTGTTCAAATTGAAGCAATTTCTCGCGAACAGGCTGCAAAAACAGCTTCAAATCCTGGGTAACACGCAACTTATCTCGATGTAGAAGATCCTTCTCTTCACTCAATTTCACCTCCATCTACATTTTACAATTAACAAAAACAACAAAACAAAACGGATTGCAATTCGTTAGCTGATGCTTTGTAGATAAACATCAGAAGCACGTTGTGTGTTATGACAAGTCGATGAGTATGAACATCTTATTGTTAATTGAAATATTCACAATGTAATCTACCCGACTGCAAGACTAAAAACATGTCAAACCCCAATTTAAAGTAAATAACAGACCTTTCGGTTTCCTCTTGAGAAAAGGAGTTAGGAACATATAGGACCAATGATATCTTCATACTGGGAGGAAGAGAGAAAGACAGAGAGCTGGAGGGAGGGGAGGGGGAGAGACTACACTAAGACACCGAAATACAATCAGAGATTATTCTTACTTTTTGTCTTAAGGAAATCAGGTTTAGGGGACTGAGATTGGCAGGGTCACCTAGATCCCGACGTGTATCCCTCAATGCGGAAAACTATATGCAGAATTTTTCTAGTGCAGGAAACAATGTGGGAAACTATATGTCGCTAGATCAAAAAACTATCAAGATTTAAAATAACTCAATTAATAATTTAGGCTGTTTTAACTTTTCTACTGATAACTCATTTGCTTCTAAAAATTTTGTCTTTGAGAAATTGAAACATAAAAGCAAGAGTGCAGAATCAAGGTGCAAGATTTCTCTCAGAAAAAATCCCTTTGCAACTGTGGCAATTCAATGAGAATGTCAAGCCCTCCTCAACTCAAAGAATCTTCCATAAAGCAATCAATTCTGAGCTCACAAAGGACTCTTATGAATCATTGTTTCCCCTAAATTTACAGTACATAAATTAACACAAAATTTCACCCAATCAATCATATAAGCCCCCAGTATCGACATCCATAGACCAAGTCCTCCTCTTCTGCTGGATTACCCAAGAGAAACTCTACAACCTGATTGGTTCTCAACAATAAAGTGATAAAAGCCACACACAGAGTCACTTAATAGACTATTTATACTAATGTAACAGCAGCCCCAACATCCTAGCCCTTGATTACTTCAAGAACTAATATTGTAGCCCTCCAAAATGCTTAAAAACTTACATGATTGTCACAGTAACCTGACTTCTAAACAATTAAAACAAAAAAAACCCACATCTCATATGAAGTGTCCTTCACCAGTCATTAAAACCATCGGATTTTTTTTTCGAGACGAGGGGAGAGTGGTAATCATGTTCCAATTCATTGTTCAATAGCTTCAAACTAATGGACAAATTTGTCCCTGGAAGCAGATATGACTTGGGATGGTCCAGAGGAGAGGGGTGTTATTCTCTACTGAGCACAAGGCTTTAAGGTTTTATGGAGACACAGAGTCTTGGTTGTCATATGGGTCATCTGGACGAACAGGAACAAATGAATCTTAGAGGATTACAGTGGGCAGGGGTGGAGGAATTGTAGGGTATGGTAGCTTTTTGGTCCTTTTGTGGGAATCTGTTTTAGTTGCTTAACTTGCTTTTAAGGGTGAAAGTCTTCCATCCAGCTCGTTGGATAGGAAGGCATCTGTTACGGAGTCTGTAGTTTGTACTTCAAGAGTGGACTCCTTGACCATCATGTTTAACATATGAATTTGAGATTTAATAGAAACATTAACTATTTGTTAAAGTTAAACCATCTACACATAATTGCATGATGAGCTCAACAAGGCACATATATAGTCTGAAAGCAAAATCACATTTAATAGAAACATTAAGTCTCTGTTATCTATCATATTTTCCACATTTACTTCTTCGTAGAGTTAAACATGATTATTAGATACCTGCAAGTCATCCAGCTCCCCAAACGAGAACTCTGAGATATCTATCTGGCCCTTGACCATCTTTTTCTCCTCTTCAATTATCCACTCCCCTGATTTCATGAAATTACAGATTAAACATATTGAAATAGGCATAGAAATAATTCTAGAATGCACAAAATAATTACCTTTGACTTTCAAGGTTAGTTCATAGGTGTAGCCAACACGTTTCTTGTTTCGCACCGTCACCAAGAATGCCTGGTCATTCAGTAACGGTTGCGAATGAGTCTATTACCGTATCACTAAATCAAAAAGATGACAACCTCTATTCACAACTGAAAGAAAAACATAAACAAAGGAAGATGGAATATGATTAAGGTTTGGGCGTTGCTCAATGGAACCTAAGAGTTGCTCCTCTATGAACATGGTTAGGGTTTTGGGACATTTTTCTAGAAAAAAACTTGTGCACATTAAGGAGCTAAGTAAACCATCATTCTACCAAGACGTCTGTGGATATGGAGGACGTTCATCAGCGAAGAGATGAGCATTGGCGTAGAGCTTGGATTGGACTAAGGCGACAGAACAAGGGGAAGAGTAAGACGAGACCACTTCATCCTAGCTCTTATCTTTTGAAAACCATATGAGGTCATGGGTCAGTTAAGAAAAGTTTGGTCCATTCATTCCGCATTGTTTATTCATAAAGTTTGAATTTTTCCTCCACTAGAGTACCACAACAATCAATCAATCATTGGGCAACGAAAGGATTAAAACTCACATCTCCTACACATTTGGAGACATGGGATATTTCTGCTTTGCCACCTGAGAACTCCAAGGAACCCACTGATGCAACCAACTCCTGCAATAAAAGAAAACCGTGAATCGCAATCGCTGGAGAAATATGGGATTGTGCAATCGGCAGAGCAAGAAGAGGACAAACCTTTATTCTATCGGTTGCCCATTTATTCACATTCTTCTCCTCCCAAGTTCCAGCCTGGAGAAATCAATCTCGCAACAAAAAAGAATCCTCAGTCAGTCCCAATCTATCAATCTTCACCCAAATCATATATTATTTGCCTATATACTTCGAAAAAACACTAGAATTTGTACCCGATTCCAGAGAGAACCGAGGCTGGAAGGCTGGGACTGGGCGGAGATAATGTCCTGAGGTGAGAGCTTTCGAGGAACTGGGAGAGGCGCCGCATCCTCCGTCACTTGCCTCACCCAATAGGTGTACGACGTTCCCTGCTGCTCTTCTTCTTTCCTGTTCTCCGACGACGGCGACAATGGCATTGCTCCTCCGCCCTCCATCCTATCCTTCCTTGTTAATATTCTTAATCGTATTCTACTAGAAATTAATCAGAGGCAGAGGGAGGGCAGAGGGCGGGTAGAGTGGTGGAGGTAGGAAGGAGCGGCGGCCGACGACAACAGGGATACGAAGCTCTTAATTGGGTTTGGGTTGAAACCGAAACACAAGCACTATATATAATACAAACACCAAAGGCTCCCTCTTTTCTCGTCTTCTCTTCCTTCTTTCGATTTCTACTCGATTGACCAATAAAAAATTATTTTAAAAAAGGTTTCTTTTAATTTCTGTTAATGATTAATTGAAACTCGGACAGCCGAGACTCTTCCCGATCTTTCCAATTTAATTTCTGGTTTGTTTCAATTCAAGTTTTGTTTATCCATTTTAACATCATCTCTAATAGTGAAATGTAAATTATTCATTTTTGCTAAAAAAAATGTACCTAAAAAAATAAATGAGATCTCAATTTACATTTTGTAACAAATTTAATTGTTACATCTTAAATTTGCATCTCGTCTATTGGAGATGCTCTAGAGTTTGGTGCTAAACCAAACCGAATTGACTATGCAGTTTGAAATTTTGAGGGTGCTAGTTTGGATGAGTGATTTTCAAATACCACATGATTTAGGAAAAGTAGTACACATCTATAAAGTCATAAAGTTGAAACCAAACTAGTTTTATAATTTTAAGGAGGTTATTACTTAATAGAGGTGTAGTTGAAAAAATATTATTTATTGACTTATTTATTATTAATGAATGTTGTATTTCCTAAATAGAATTCTTTAGGCACCAAGTATTTTATTTCTTGCACATATGTGTGACACATCCCGATCCCGAACACGCCAGGTGTCGGGAAGTGCTGGCCAACACGCGTTAGGTGACGAAAGCCATTTAGAAAAATTTAAGAATAAATAAGGAAAATTGAATTAAACAGTAGTCAGAGTGCACGGAAAGTGCGGGCGGAAGAATTAAAAGAATACACTGCGAGTAGAGTAAGGGATACAAAGTTACTACAAACGTAGAAAATCCCTACATTGTCATACCACCGCGCCATCGACGTCGCAAGCTCCCAGCCAACTAACCTGGAGGGGCGCAAAACATAAAACGGTGAGTGGGTCAAAAAGCAAAGTTTGGTAAAAACCGTTGTTTTCAAAAGTCTAGTAACCCCTCGTTTGAAAACAAGTATAATTTGAGAAAATACGTCATACCCGTAGGCATGAACCTCAAAATACTGTCGTGAAAACATGCGGGTACTCCCCGCTAATACTTTACTGATTTTCTCATCCATATGTAAACACACAAGTCCAAGTGGCTAAACCACAAGGAACAGGCTAGGTATAAAAGTAATACGCTGAGTACTACAATGACGCGAGTCTAACGCTAAGCGCTGGTGCACAAAGTGCAGTCACACAAGTTCGAGTTGCCTAGTGCAACCTAGAACAGGCTAGTACCTACAATGGATCCAAAGCTGCGTAGCGGTACTGGTAGTGACTACTCCAAACGTCAAGGCTAGTCCTGGCCACAAGACTGAGTACTAATACCTGGGGTGTATACATCTACTGATGAGCAACAGTATGAAAACATGTATGGCAATAAAATACGAATGTTCTACCTCCAACAAACGTATATGATATAAATTATGCTAACAGTTTAAAGAAAGCGTTGAAAACCATACGTATATATATACATTTATCAAACAAAGACCCACTCACTCACCTGTAGGTAGCCGGGTCGAAGTACCCCGTCCTGGGTAGCCCCGGTAGTCCTCTGGATAGGCCCCACCTATATGAGATATCACCGGTACAATGATTAAACTCATAAAGGTAACGAATTAACGAATTAATTAAACCTATCCCTTGCTTTCTCAATTTGGAGGTCCAAAACACCTCAAAAATGATCATGCGTACTACCCCGAGGTAGTACACGTCGTCACGAGTCACCCCGTGAAAACAGATTCGAAAAAGGACCTCCCACGCGCCCTCACGCGCGGCTCAAACGCGCCAAGCCGCGGCTCCACGCGCGGCTCCAACAGCTGTCTCACGCGCGCTCACGCACGCTCACGCGTGGCTCACGTGCGGCTCCACGCGCGGCTCCACTCGCGACTCAGCCGAGCCGGTCAGCGCCGGTCTGAACCAGTTCGCTGACGTCAGCAAGGCCGGTCTAACCCGGTTTGCTGACATCATCGCTGACGTCAGCGCCGGTCATCCCTTCCAATTTTCCAGCCGCCGCCGGCCGCCGTCACCGTCGCCGGAATCTGGGAAAAATGGCCGAATTTCTGGAAAAACTTCAGAGCTTCATAACTTCTTCGTTTTAAGTCCAAATTGGACGATTCAAGTACCAAAATGAAGCTAGAGATGAGGGGAACAAGATTTTACCAATTTGGGGACCAAAAACTGGCCAGAAGTGGCCTGAAATTGAGGAAGAAGCCACGGTGCAAAAAGGCCGATCTTGGTTTCTTCGATTCTCGACCAAACACTGCCATCCAAGGCTCGAGCAAGGTACAATGGACATCCAGGAACTCAATGGTGATCAGTTTGATGAGTTTTGGGCTCGGTAAAGGTTAGGGGAAAGGCCACGGGGTGGCTTGAGTAAATTTTGGGGTTTTGTTTCACTGGTTTTCTGGACACCCACGAAGTTGCTGAGTTCCAGGTCTCAGCCATGAAGAAGATGCACAAGGTTTGGGTTTGTTTTGGTGGAGAATGGTGATGCCAAAATCAAAGGGAAAGGCCACGGCTTGGCCTTGGATGGTTGCAGAAGAAACAAAGAGGAAAGGAGGTCGGGACAAAACAGAGACAAGAATCCCAGCAAATCGAGAAAGGCCATTTGTTACTTGAGTTGGGAAATTTTGAGTAAAACAAAAAAAAAAAAGAATACCGAGAAGATATGGAAATTGTATTATGTAGGAGCATATGTATATTTCAGTGCTCAATGTTATTACATTTGCAAGGTTTGAATCTGCAAGTTTCCAATATGGAATACGAGACATATGGACTTCTAATGCCAAATGCTTATTTCCATGTGAATGTGAAGAATAACAGAAATAGTTGTGCTGCTGTGTGTTTAAAAAAAATAGTACAATGAAAAGAGAAATGAACCTGCTCTTCTTATTTGATGCTATTATTGTTGTGGAATTGATATTTGACGACCTCTACTTTCTCAGAATTTTTGAACTCCATATCCTTCATTTGTTTAGCTAATTCACCCTTGGCCCCATTATAACCCGAATAAAGTCCTATTGATCCAAGTAATTACTTGATTTTGATAGCGAGTTAGGTGGACAAGCAAGCATATGGTGGCATGTTTAATGAGATCACTTGAGTGAAACACGTTAGCCCAGAAATATGTGTGAATGAGAGTGTATGCCTTGTGAGAAGTTCATTTGTTTGCATATGATGATTTTAAGAAGCTTAGAATTGCATTGGCTTGGCTATTTTACACACTACACTTCAAGGATGATTAAAAGGTTTTTGCTAACACTTGAAATATGGTTGATTCATTTACTTTGTGCTTACGAAAAATTCTTGATTATTATGTACTATTGATTGAGATTCTTTGAGGGTCACATAGGAGGAGACTAACGCTTTCCATGTTATTACTTTTCATGTTTTCCTTTCTTTTGCTCGAGGACTAGCAAAATGTAAGTTTGGGGGTATTTGATGAGCGCATAATTGTACTACTTATTTTGTCCCAAAAATTACATTTTCTTGTGACAGTTTGGATTTAAATGAAAGGAATTACATGGTTTTGTGTTTCTATAGTTCGACTAATAAGTAAAAAAATCATGTTGAAATTCTTTGTTTTAATATAATTAGGTTATCTAGTCCAATTTGAGTGGCTTGGGTCTTTGGTTTAAGTATAAAGATTATTAGCATTTACCTATTGGCCATTAGAATTTACATGTGGCTTAAATAAATTTTATTTTAATTTATTTGCAGGCTACTTTTTGGAATAAAAGAGTGATGCCCACGTGACTCCTTCAAATTTCACAAGTTGTTCTTATCCTCCCATTTGAACCGAGAGAAGAAAACAGAGGGTTGGGTTAGTCTCTCCCAATTTCCAGGAGTTAGCCGACGCACATGCTACGATAGTGGAGAAAGAGTTCAACCAAGCAAAATCAAAGAAGGGTGGATAATCAACTTTCCAAATTCCACTTTCAATCCGTGGGTCTTCAACAAGGGCAAAAATTTGGAATATTTGGATGTTTGTTCCAGTTGATTGCAATGGAGATTTGGCTAGTTTCATATATGGTGGAAGTCGAATAGGGAGATGAAATTGCTGACAAGGATTGAGCGAAAAATTGAAGAAGGTGTTGTCAAATAGTGGAATTAATGGAGGTGCATAAATGCACAAAATGGCCAGCAAAGAATTCAAGAGCTTTCAGTTTTCTCTCTTTTATTTCAGCCAATAAATGGGCGTTAAAGTTTCATCGGTTACGGAAAAGAAGAGGAAGCACAAGAGGGAAAAGAAAAAGAAGAGACAACCAATCATTGAAGATGACGAGTTCGACTAACAGAGGTGTGGGAGAGCAAGAAAGATTCAGGCTTTTTCTACACCTCTTAATTTGATTATGGATTCAATGTTTTGTTCGATTATGTTTTGGCACTAATTTCTTTTCGCTAGGGCTACGGTGTAGCCTAACCATGAATTCTTAAAACCTCAGTTTAGTTATTTATGAATTTTCATTCATTTTGAGTATCATTTTGCTGTGCATATGAGCTTGATTTTAATCTTGGTGATTGGCCACCACTTAGATTTGGATTGAGTGTATTTGATGCGAATTATCACAGATGCCATGTTGTTAATTCGGGTTCTAGCTTCTAGCAAATGATGCCATGAAATCTTTGATGTAGATGCCATGCACTAAGTCTCATGCGGTCTCTTAGTTAGTTCCCAAATCGTTAATGAATTCTTATTTGTTTAGCAATCTAGATGCCATAGATTGCTTGCACATAAGAATATACGTAGTAGTCCAGATGCCATGGATATTATATGAATTAGAGAACTCGACCGTCAATTTGGATGATTATACATGAATAATTAACTGTTGAAATTAGGTTGGATTGGTTATGGTGAATCAGACGCCCTAGTGTTTCTCCCAACTGATTTATAATTTTGTTTTCTTGTTATTAGTCTTTCTCAATCATTTATTAATATTATTTACTTTCTGTTTAGAATCTCAACTTGTCAAACATTATTCAATTTCAATTCGAGTGCAATTAAAATTAGGTTAGATGATTAGAATTATATCAATCTCAGTTGGAACGATCTTGTGCTTGCCTACTATACTATACTACGAACCGTACACTTGCGAGCAATTAAATTTGGACTTAATTGGGTTGATTTCGGTTAATCTAATTTTGGCAACAAGTTTTTGGCGCCGTCGACGGGGATCGAATTAATTCTATCTCTTGCTTATTTTTATTGCTTCTTGTTTCAGTTTTAGTTTTTATTTTATTTTATTTATCTTTTGTTTTCAGGTACTTCTTGAAGTTCATGTATGGTCGTCGTTCTCTAAGTTTAGAGCTTGTACCATTCAATCCGGAGATCGAAAGGACTTTCAGGCACTTAAGGAAAGATCATAGGAAGCCACAAGCATTGAGAGATAAAATGGCTCTCCCTGATCCGAATGAAAACAGAACGTTGATGGAGTATTCAGCCCCTACGGTTACAACCTCACCATCATGTATCGTTCGACCACAAATTGCTGCCAACAACTTCGAGTTAAAGCCATCTTTCATTCAGATGATGCCATCATTTTATGGCTTGTCAACCGAAGATCCTAATTTGCATATCAATGAGTTTCTTGAGATATGTGACACACTCAAGATTCATAATGTCACAGATGAAGCGATAAGACTGCGTTTATTTCCGTTCTCACTAAAAGACAAGGCGAAGACTTGGCTCCAGTCTCTTCCATCCAACTCGATCACAGCATGGAATGATTTGGCTAACAAATTTTTGCAGAAATTCTTCCCTCCTTCCAAGACTGCTAAGTTGAGAAATGACATAATGACTTTTGCTCAATTCCATGGCGAGCCATTTTATGAAAGTTGGGAGCGATTCAGAGACTTGTTACTGAAGTGCCCACACCATGGACTACCAGAATGGTTGCAGCTTCAATCTTTTTATCAAGGTTTAAGTGCTGACAACAAGCGCATGATAGATGCAGCTAGTGGAGGAGCTTTAATGACAAAGACGGTTGATGAAGCTTCGGCACTTTTCAATACGTTGGCTGCCAATTCTCAAAGTTGGGGTGCAGAAAGAGAACAACCAAAGAAGGCTGGCGTACATGAGATTGATGCATTTACGGCTATGGCTGCTCAAATTTCTAACTTAAACAAGAAATTTGATTCTTTAATGTCTTCTAATCAATCAAAGCAAATTTCTAACTTGTGTGCTATATGTGCAGGTATACATTCAAGTGTTGATTGTCCTATGAGCAGTTCTTTTCCGGAATTCATTGAAGAACAAGCCAATCAAATTGGAAATTTCAATCGCCAACAGTTTAATCCATTCTCGGACAAATATAATCCTGGTTGGCGCCATCATCCAAATTTCGCTTGGAAAAACAATCAACAAAATCAAGTGCACCCACCTCCATCATTCCCAAACAATGAAGTAAAAAAGAATTCAATGGAAGATGTGATGGCTCAATTGGCTGATACGCTCATAGTAAGCGCATAATTTAACCCTGAAAATGTCATCGTTAGTATATGGTAAATAGGGATCGTTCTAATTCGGGGATTGAGGGTACACCTGTCAATAAAAATACAAAGTATATTATTTACAAAAATAAAATAAAGTAAAAACATATTTAAGAAATAAAGGGGGGGTTTCTGTTTTAGATTTTCAAAAATTAAAAGAAACAAAGAAAATAAAATATATAAACACAAATACAAGAATGAAATGAAAGAAACAAAGATCAAAACCAATTCCATAATCAAATTTGATTCAACCCTACAATTGTTCATCTAAGTCATGAGAAAGAAGTTGATCATGTGAAACATTCATAGCAAATGATTTCCCATATTTTACTTTCCTTAATTAATTAATCTAAATGAAAGCACCTAGATTAATTCTATTAAACATGCAATCAAAGTCTAGAAAGCTAGCTAATCAAAACATGTTTAACGCAATACACATAGAGAAAGGCTATCAACTTAAGTGCACAACCTAGTATGAATAAGTTCATCTATTTGCAATCCTTTTCAATTGAATTCGACCTTCGTCCAAAGCCTTTACTACTTGTGATTTAGGTTCACAAAACTATTAGGTGAATCGTTTACCTAAATCTAGCACCAATTACATGTATATATCCTAAGTTGGCCACCAAAGAACATAAACATATAAAAGTTTTCTGTAAAGCAAATTCAATTGAACAATCTCACATAAGCAACTAAGAATCACAATTATAAAGATCAAACTTTATTCAATCATAAGAATTCGAATTTAAACTTTGTTCTAACATCAATGTCAACTAGAAGCAATTCCAACGGAAATCAAACAAGGTTACAAAGAAATAGAATGAATTACACCGTGGATGGAAGATGGAGATGGAGGCTTGACGGTTGGATTCTTGAAGCTTGAAAGCAAGTCTTCAATGGTGGATGATGGATGAATTGCTCACGGCTCCTTCTTCTCTTCTTCTTCCTTGCTTGAAATCCGTGGAGTTGCACTAGAGGATGGAGAAAGGGAGAGAGGATATTTTTTTCTCAGAAATCTGTATGTTGCTGTTTAGAATGGTTTCTGAATTCTTTTTCTAACTGGCTGAATCATCCCCACTAATAGCAATTTTATTGATGACATTAAGTGAAAGAAAAATGGTTACACAAGTGTAACTCTTTTGGGTGGCCTTTATGCCAATTACTCCCACTTATTCCTCATCTTTAATTTCATTTCCTCAGCTATTTGAATAGGTGTTTGCTGACTTGTTCTTGGCTGCATCTGTTTTGGCTGTCAAATTTATTGGATTTATTGCTTTTGTTTCAGTTACAAACTGCTCAGCATCTTCTGAACCTATCTAGAAAATTGATATGGACAATCCGTGAAATGATCCAAAAAATAGACATCTGTAGCTTTCCAAGCATATAAGGCACGTTTTTTAATTCATTCTGAGCTGTTCACAACTTGCTTCCAAAGTCAGCTGATCTGCACAGGCAGTTTTGACGAATCTGTAACTTAAAATCCAATTTGTGCTATTTTTCTTTTCTTTGCTTGACAAATCCTACAAAACACAAAAACAAAGTAAATAGCTCAAAAATATAAGGAACTAACTAAGAAAAGACAAGTACATTTGATGTAAAATAACATAAATATGAGCTTGTCGTAACCTAATTTTGAGCCAAAACTTCCCAACACTCTTAAATCGACTAAATGACTCAGAAAAGCAAGGATAAGGGTTAAACAATGCTTAGAATGAAGTATAAACATATTAAAATCGTAGCACACAGTGCTCCTATCATTGGCTCAGACTACCAATACTCTCGCTCAAAACACCAACAATTTCATGCAAGCAACTCAGACTACTCTACAAAATCAGCAAGCATCTATTCGCAAGCTAGAGGACCAAGTTGGGCAGATTGCAAATGTGATGGTTGAGAGAGAGAAAGGCAAGTTCCCCAGTCAAACTGAGATTAATCCGAGGAATATGGAGCAATTAAAGGCTGGAAAATGAAGGGAAGCCATGGCATGAAAAGTGGCTGATTCCAAACATCAATTTCAGGCCAAATGCTTGCATGCATGACTTGGGAAATACTCTAGGACTCACTAGGAGTCGATTGGTGGTCACCACGAGGCCGATCGTGGTCAAATCCGGCGAGAAACTAGTCGAAAAAGTTTGAAGCTCACCAGAATTTCTGGAAAATAGGATCCGAGGTTTGAGTTGCAGGTTCGATGTTTAATGAGTTAGGGGTGGTTTGGCTCACTGGAGGATGGTGACGGATTTGGTGGCTCTCAGGGAAGGAGAGTGAACGGGAGAGAAAAAGAGGGAGAGAGACAAAGTGAGAGAGTTGCAGAACTTGGGAGAGTGAGGGAGAACACAGATAATTGACTGGGCTCACTGGGCCTAAAGCCTAAACTACCAAAACTCAAATAGAGAAATACAATTCTCATAATATTACGAAAATGCCCTTGAAATTAACGTCTCGTAGAACCTTCGTTCGAACTCCGAATTATGTTCAGTTTGCATCCACGCGCTCGTAATGATGAGTATAACAAGAAAATACTAAGGAAAGGGTTGTACGTGTCACGACACGGAAGTCAACCAACAGTCAACCATTGCCCAACCAGGGGCATTTTGGTCATTTCCCACTTTCGGGAATAAAATATATAAATTTCGATACGGGTTGTATCATATCACACCAAGTACCGCTATGCAAATTTGGATCCATTGTAGGTACTAGCCTGTTCTAGGTTGCACTAGGCAACTCGAACTTGTGTGCGATGCGTTTTGCGCACAACGATTAGCGTTAGACTCGCGTCATTGTAGTACTCAATGTATTTCTTATATACCTAGCTTGTCCTAGTAGCTTATCTACTTGGGCTTGTGTGTTTACATATAGATGAGCAGACAGTTTGGTTTTCGAGGAGCACCCGTGTTTTGAGCAATCAGTTTGATTTTCGGGAAGTACCCGTGATTTGAGCAGTCAGTCTGATTTTCGGGGAGTACCTGTATTACTATTATAGTATTTTGAGGATCATACCGGGGAGTATGACGTATTTTCAAAACTATACATGTTTTCCAGCGAGGGGATAGTATGCTCCTGAAAACAAAGGTTCTATCAAACTTTACTTTTTGACCCACTCACCTTTTTATGTTTTGCGCCCCTCGAGGACCTAGTGGCGGATTCGATTACTAGTGACATGAGGCTTTACTTCGACTATGGTTGGTAGTTCTGACAGTTTCTCCGGATCACATATAAACAAATAGAGTATGCTCATTAGATAATGCAGACATATGAGCTCATACATAGATATTCAGACATGAACAAGCTGGGTGTATAGATTTTCGCTCAAGTACTACATACGCGTGAAGCTGACACTAAGGCATCACAACGAGTTCTAGAAGTAAAAACAACTAAAACAGGTTGTCACCTACAATGGATCCAAAGTGAACGTATCGGTGCATGTAAACATACACGTGAAATTGGATCTAACCCCGGATAGTTCTAGACACCGTGTAAGCAATCCTAAATGAGTGGATGTAAACATAGGAAAACATGCCATGGATAATATTTCAAATCTTGTATCACAAAATGGGGTATTGCACAAAGCATTACATTTCTAAAGTAAGATGAGTAGTAAAACATTCCTAAAGTGGTGTTCACAAATAACGTAAGTTAAATCACAGTTAACTCGCTAAAACATTTGAATTTCTAAAATAAAGCAAGATAACAATGTTTAACGTGAAACCCATTTTGCAATCATATGTAATGATATAGATTTAGAAGAAAAACCCACTCATAGTTACCATAGTCATAATCTCTTTGCTTGTACACTTTTCGTAGTCCTCGAGTTTCAATCATAGTCACCATGCGCCGTCACTAGCTTGCACGCGCCGTCACGCGCCGTTAAAGTTAACGACATGCCATTAACTTTAATGGAATATTCTAAGGATTTAACGAAATATTCTAACGGCATTAGAGAACATTCTGTTAACATTGTTAGTTAGAGGATATAATATACCTTGGAATATTCCCGGTCCAACCCGATTTGGACCGGGTTTGATAATGTCAGGCCCGAGTCTAGACCGGCTCACCACCACAACTTATGTCCACCGCATCGCCGCCGTCTACCGGCCGGAGTTTGGCCGGAATCTAGGTTTTTTGCCGAAAAATTTCACAAGGTCATAACAAGCTCAAATCTCAACCATTTTTTACATATAATATGTCAAAATGAAGCTTAGGAAGAGAGGGACACAAATTTACCTAAAAGAAATTCAATTGGTGGTCGGAGATGGCCGAAAAATAGCTTGAAAGCCTCGGCCTGAAAAATGAACTTTGGGGATCTTCGGTTTCAGGACAAATTTGAGCATGCAATGCTCGAATCAAGCTCAGTGGATGATGGAGAGTTGTAATGTGATCACCTCGAGGGCGACCGTGCTCTAAAACGCTGGGAAATTCGTGGGAGACGTTTGCTCCGTGTTGGAGCTCCTCAAATCACGATTTGTGGTTTGATTTTTATGAACAAATATTGGGAACGGGTTCGTGGTGAGGAGAGTCACGATAGGGGTGGTTGGGTGGTCTGAAACCGACGAGAAAATGTCGGTCGGGGGAAGGAACTAGAGAGGGAGAGGAATGCCAAACAACAAAGCCCAAACAGAAAAATACGATTCTCGTGGAATTACGAGAATGCCCTTAAAATTAACGTTCTGCAAAATCTTCGTTTCAATTCCGAATTTCGTTATGTTTGTGTCCACGTGTTCGTCATGGCGAGCATAACAAGAAAATAACAAGAGAAAAGGCCGTACGTGTCACGACACGAAGGTCAAAGAAAGTCAACCATTGCCTAACGAAGGGCATTTTGGTCAATTCACACATTCGAGAAATAAAATACTACAAATTTCGAGGCGGGCAGTAACAAAAAACTTGCGTTGAAGGAAAGCAGTTAAGCATTTGGTAAATTTTATATTAAAATTTGTATGATTATAAAATCATATTCTAAAGTGTTTGATATTCACTACAAAAGAGTTATATATGGGGTTTAATGATAGACATAAGGTTGGAAAAGAATAAAATGCACCAAAAATGTTCAACGGTTAGTGTATGTTTTGGTGGATTTCATTCCGTGACATTTATCAGGAAGTCAATTTTGTTGTTGATGCCTTCTTATGTGGGACATTCTTCTTCAAATCTAACAATTTGGCTTGAGCGACTTGAATTTTGTTAGTTCTTTCTTTTTCTATGGGTTTTTTTTTTTTGTATTTTTTATTTTCGTCTTACAAAAGCGAAATGATAAATATACACCATATATTTTTCCTTGCGCACATATATTGACACACCCCGACCCGGATGCTCACGTGGACACCGGATTTCGAGGCGTGCTGACCGACCACTCCGTAGGAGTGACGAAGTCATAAGAGAAATAAATAAGGAATTAGAAATGATAGGTAATTAAAATCAGAGTTTAAGAAAAATTACGGAAGTGTAATGTGGGTAGAACCCATTTTTTCAAAGTGTCAGAGCTAGGTGCAATAGAATAGTTATTCCCATCCGTAGGATGGATAATTAACAGAACAGTAGAATTTAATCAAACATACACTGAAGAAATAGAATTTAAGCTACCAGCAGCTGCCACCACCGAATCGTCGCCAACTAAAGTCTAAGTCTTGGAGGGGCGAAAAACAAGGGTGAGTGGGCCAATACCGATTTTTAATAAAACGTTTCCAAAACTTTGAGTATAACCCCTCACTGTAAAACCCGTAGATTTAACAAAATATTTACTACAACAGTAGGTATCTAGCACAAGTAAACGGGCCAACGCCCACAAGGATATGGGTATAAAACATTTATCACAGTGAAAATCAATCATTACTTATCGCATAGGACATGCACACAAGTCATGCAAAAAGTAGCTACATGACAGGCTGGGTGTTAAAATAATACGCTCTAGCACTACATGCATGTGAAGCTGGCACAAAATGTGCATCACAACAAGTCTAGTCGCCAAGGCGACCTAGAACAGGCTGGCACCTACGATGGATCCAAAGTGAGCGTGTCGGTGCGTGTGAACATACACGTGAAGCTGGTCCTGGCCCGGACAGTGCTAACACCGTGCATTATGCGTGATAAGTAATACAGTTAAAATCATGTGTATGCATGCCAATAGTTTCAACATAAACCAAATCATAACCCAATATTCAATAACTAAAAGTTATCACAAAATATAATAATTTCATAAAATAGGCATGCCACACGCATAGTTCATAAAACACATTTAAAACATCATAATAATAATACAATAAAGGTTAAGAAGTAGGCCCACTCACTGATACGTGGTCGGATCGTAGCCCCCGTAGCGTGCCTGAGCTCGTTGCTCCTCCGGATAGGTCTCACCTATATGAGAGTTTACTAAACTAGTCATTTTACAAGTCTATTCCAATTGAAAGTAAGGAAAAAGACTTGAAATCGCTTTTGTTTGCTCGATTCGGGGCTTGAAATCGTCGAAAAATGGGTTCACACGCCGCCGCGGGGCTCCACGCGCCGCCACAAGGCGACACGCGCCGTCACGCGCGCCCATGCGCCGTCACGCGCCCACACGCGCTCGCACGCGCTCGCACGCGCGCTCACGCGCCTCACTGTTCACGCGCCGTTAAAGTTAACGGCGTGCCGTTAACTTTAACGGAATATTCGATTCTGTTAACGAAATATTCTCTAACGGCGTTACGAAATATTCCGTTACCGTTAGAGAATATTCCCTGACGGCGTCAAGGGATAACAGAATATACCTCTGGTATATTCCCCGGTTCGGACCGGGCTGGACCGGGTTGGACTGGGGCTTGCTGATGTCACGGACAGGCTCGGTGACGTCACGCCGCTGCAACTCCGACTGTCGAGCGCCGGCGCCGTCCGTCGCTCGCTGGCGCCGGAAACTGGAGAATCTTGCCGGAATTTCAGGAAAATTGCAGAAAGCTCGATTCGTCACCAAATTTCACAATTTTAAAGCCAAAATGATGCTGGAGTTGCGAGGGTTCGGTTTTTACCTAGCTTTGGGCCAGAAGATGGCCGGAGAGGCCGGAAATGGCCTCGAAGTTCTTGGCCAAGGATCGGGTTTCACCAATCTCGGCTGGAAGGTTGCATGCAGGACCTGGGTTCTAGTCCCAGGGCTCCCAAGAGTCCAGTGATGACGATTTTGAGTTAAATCGGGGTCGGGGTGGCCGTGGCTGGCCACTGGAAGTTCGCCGGAGAAAATGGCCGATTCAATGTTCTTCTCTGTTCGAGGTTTTCTGGGTTCAGGAACAGTCCAGAACGATGAGATTGATGATGGTGATGTACTGGAATTAAACTGAGTCGAGGGGAAACCCTCAAGTTCGAAGGCAACGACCGTGGGTGTGTTAAGTAATCTACTGGGTTTTTCTGCAGGTTGAGTTCGTCGAGGCTGCTAGCTTAAGGCTTGAAGATGGTGAGGTTCATCAGCTCAAGGCTGGTTGTAGTGGATGGTCGAGGATGGAGAAAATTTGAAGTTGGGTGCCTAGAGTAATTTCTGGGTTCTTGATTCGCAGCAAATCTGCATGTAGGGCAGTAAGGTGTGTGTGTGCGTGTTGGCTCGGGAGAGAAGGCAGGTAAGTGAGGATGGTAGTGTGGAATAATGCACACTGTGTGCATGAATTTAAACCCAAAGTCAGTCAGACTTGGTTTCTCTAAACCAAAATTGCCCAATGCATGTCAACCTTGAATTACAAAAAAATTCAGAAATTGTCCACTGCATGCCAACATGCATGCCAGAAAGCTGGTTGATTCAGAAATGGAATTGCAGGCCAACTGGCCTTGCAGAAACCATGGGCAATCCACGGTTTTGAAATACTGCTCGTGGCAATTTACCATTTTGCCCCTGATCGGAACTTGTCCGTTACAAGTCCGAATCAGGTGCCGCTCGCGTCTACGGGTTCGTACCGAAGTGTACGAGATGAAAAAAAAAATACGTCGAAAGTACGGAAAAAAGTGAATAGAAAATAATTGTCCACGTAGGACTCAATAAGCCACTAGGGGCATTTTCGTCATTTCACACCGTCGGGAGTAAAATACAATAAAATTAGGGACGGGATGTAACATATATATTTGATCATAGCAATTGTTTTCGTTTGATTTATTCAATATGATGATTAGAAATAAGAGTAACTGGGAGTTTGAAATCAGGTTTTAAAAAAAAAAAAATTGTACAACAAACAATTACCTAAAAAAAAGAAAGAAAATGCAAGAGACTGAGAAGAAAAAAATGCAGAAGACATGTGAGCTCCACAATTCATATGACGTGTACTGAGAGACCATTTTTTTTTTTTTTTGATTCGGAGATATTTTTCCTTTATTGGTTAATTTTTTGGTTCGTCTGCGCTGCGTGGGCATTTTTCTCCGGAGTAGCAAATCTGTCTGGCGACGGCAGCCGCCCGTAATTCTGTTCCGCTCTCTTTGAAAACGAAGAGATGGACTTTCGTCTTCGTTTTCGTCGGCGATTGCTTCCTCCTCAGCCTTCAATCATCCTCATCATCATGTCCACTCTTTTACTGGTCTGTCCTCTCTCTCTCTCTCTCTAGTCCTCACTCTATGCATTTAGCATATGTATTTGTTTTGTTTGCCTCGTTTTTATGTATTAATCTCTGGGATTAGGAAATTATTTGATGGAATATGTAGATGCTTAAGGGCTTGATAGTCTTACTGATTTACTGATTTTAAACCCTAAACCCTAAATGCTAAACCTAGAAATGAGAGAGAAAGAAAGCTCTATTTGAAATGCTCGGCAGCCCAATTTATTCAAAGTGACATTCAATTTATTCAACGGTGTGGGGGAAGTAGAATGTATTCTTAGACTTAGAGCATCTTCAGTCTGGAGTGTATATGGGGATGTGTAAACACACATATATGTCTCTTGTTGGCCGGAAAACTCTCCAATTCAGAACTTCAATACCCATCTTGGCCTGAAGATGTAAATGTTTATGTAAACTTACATCTCCAATAAAGAAAAGAAGGCAATAGCCCCATGAGTTGAATAGGAGGCGGACACAAATTTAAATTTACATCTTCCCACTGGAGCAAAACCACATGTACATCTCCCGAAAATGTAAATGGGATGTAACTTTTGGGAAGATTATTTGATTAAATATTGTATTGGTTGATTTGAATGTGTAGCTGCGTATAATTACTACTTCTGAATAACCATTGGTTCATTTTTCTTTATGAAATGGATTTCTACACATGACTACTTTCAGAGAATATCCTTATGAGTTATAGAAGCTTAAATTTCTTTTATACAATAGCGCATGTTTTTTTTATTTTTTAAACACCAGCACACACTCTCTCTCTCTGGTTAGACTCCTAAAAGATGAGATTATGTATGTTACCCTGATTGCTCGCATAATGTTCTATCAGTTCTTGGCAGCTGCATCTGCTGGATCTCCCTCTGGAACTGGTAAAAGCGGCAAGTCATCAGTCTTCTCTTTATTTAACCTTAAAGAGAAGAGTAGGTTTTGGAGTGAGGCCGTCATACGTGGTGGTATGACTGCTTGTTCCCTTTTATTAAATGTACGTTTTACTCATATATGTGGAGGAATGGTTTGCTTTATTTCCTTTGATGTCATTGTTTTTGTTAATTTTCAGATTTTGATGATTTGGAATCTTCCAGCCCCGGAAAAATGGGCGTTGCCAACTTCACTAATGCAGGTAGGCATTATAAAACTTCTTTAGTTGCTCCTGTTAGCAAAATTTCTGCACAGAGTCTATTATTGATTGGGAAGTTTTGTTATGTTGAATTTCTGCCCCTTTAGATCTTGTTCTTTGATGTATCCAACGGTAATAGACTAAACTTAGAAGATAGGTAAAACAACACAACACAAAGAATTGTACTGGTTCGGCAGAACTTATGCCTACGCCCAGTTGTGATTTCTCTAGGTAGAGAAATCACTGCACCTTAGATTAATAATAGAGGATTACAGAATCTTATGCAAAACCCTAGCACTAATCTCTAACTCTCTTGGCTGTCTCTCTGTTTTTCTCACTTGAAAAACAAGCCTTGCCATACCCTATTATAGTTTTAAGCCCCTTGATCTTTGCTATTCTACGACTAGGTTGAATCAAACAGATGAACGATACGGAAATGAAAGACAAGATAGCAAAACCACCAAAACAGAAAAGAATAACACAGCAGATTTTATAGTGGTTCAGCCAAATTTTAGCCTACGTCCACTTGTGATCTCTTCTTGAGAGATCTACTCAGCACTATGAAGAATTTAGGTGTTTACAAGAACTTGCTGTAAAATACCCTAGAAACCCCAAACCTAGTTCTTATCTCTCTATCACCTCTTGATCATTGTTTTCTGCAATTTCTGCTTTTCTGTCTTACACGAAGATCTCAGCGTACTCCTATTTATAGAGCATAGAGGTTGATTACAAGCCTTGTCATATTAGGGACTTAATTTAGTTCTAAACACAATAGGAGACACTTTTCCTATTCCAAAACCAATTAGGATACCTAATCTGATTTTAACTGTAATCCTAATCAACATAAATATATCAATCCAGCCAATAAACACAACAAATCTCCACCTTGGTGAGTTGACACGATTGTCGCAACCTCTGTGATGTCTTGAATCTCTTGAAGTAACCCCGAACAAACCTTCAAGAGTCTTCACCTTGACAAGACTCTTGCCTCAACGCACCTCAAGTGAGGAGGTGTCTCACCACAATTCAAAGATGTAGTGATCTTGAGTAAGTCCAAACAATGTTTGAACTTCTACGGTAACGGGCTTGCAAGGCACCGCATTGTCATTTGTGTGAATCTCTTCTCCAAGCAATGATTTCTCCGCATTCTACCCAATCTCTCTCGATCCTATGACATGTAATATCAATATGTGTTTCGTTCTTGCATGAACCACTTGATTCTTTGCTATGAATGGCACTTTGACTCCGTCACACTTCACCACCACGGATTCTTGTTGGATTCCTAATCCACTTGCTAGCCCATTCAACCAAATAGCTTCTTTTGAAGCCCTTGTTAATGCCATATATACTGCCAGCCGCGTAGATGTGAGCCGTGGATAGCTTGAAGAGTCGTCTAGCTCACCGTCCTCCACAAGTGAAAACATAACCCGTTGTGGACCTCCCTTCCGTCCAAGTCTCCTTCAGATAGTCCAATCTACATAGCCAATCACGATGCTACTTCTTTTGTTTTCTTTCAAATATGATTCTGCTTCCGTTTAGTCCTCTTTTTAAGTATCAGAAAAATCCATTTCTACCGCATGCCAATGAGACTTACCCTGGATTTGACATGTACTTAGAGACAACACTAATGCTTGAGCTAAATCAGTCTTGTGCATCATTGCATACATGAGACAATCTCTAATGTGATTGTAGCATATGGAACATCCTTCATCTCGTCAATTTCGACTTGATGGCCTTTGCTTCAGACTAACCTGGAAGTGTGCAGCCAATGGGGTAGGAAATAACTCTGTTCCATCCATATTGAAGCGTTGAAGTACCCTCATAATGTACTTCTCTTGTGATGTGCCTAAATTTTCCCAGCCTTTCTATCCCGCCTTATTTCTATTCCAAGGATCTTCAGGCAGCCTCCTAGATCCTTCATGTCGACCCATCTCCCGCTTGTTTCTTCAATTCTTGAATTTTCGACATGTCCTTGCATGCAATTAGCATGTCATCTACATACAAAAGTAGTAGAATAATTTCCCCCATCTTCAATACATGGTAGTAAACGCAATACCATAGACACCCGGTGTAGCCTATTTTCAGCATGTATGTGTCGAAACGTTTGTACCATTGCCTTGGTGATTGCCTTCTAAGTCCATAGGGACTTCGCCGACAAACTAGATTCTCCTTTCCCGTTTCGACAAAACCTCCGTCGGTGGACATATAAATGTCTTCTTCGAGATCCTCATGAAGAAATGCAGTTTTTACATCCATCCGTCAATCTCCCATATCGTATCGCACCGCTATAGACATCATTAACCGAATTGATGTGCTTAATACCGGAAAATCTGCCATAGTCTACTCCCACTTTCCATGTAATACCCTTTGCTACCAAACGTGCTTTTAAACTTTATGGTCTCATCATCATGTATTCCTTCTTTCTTCCTAAACACCCACTTGGTACCAACAAGTTTTCTTTCTTTGGTTTAGGAACCACTCCCACACTAATTGTGCAAAGATTCCATCTCTTCAGCCATAAAGACCAATCCAACCCGCCCTTTCTTCGCTTTCTATGGCATCTCGATAAGTAGTTGGATCTCCTTGACTTATACTCGAGCATAACTCACATCTTTTCGTTCGAACCCAAGTCTTTGTACCTTCTTTGGATTCCTCTTAGGTTTGTCAAGTGCTATGCATCTTTGAAATGGCTTAGGTGCTGGTGGTATGTGGAATTTCGATCCTTTGTGGGGTTTGCTCCACTCCGAGCCCTAACTCTGCGATCGATTTTGATGCTCGCTCAATAACTCCCCGATCATTCCCATCTTGCTCAAATTGCTCCACTTGAGCTTGGGAATCTTCATCCGATCTTAGTTAATGAAATTTCGATTGCTTCTTCTTCAATATCGGGCCATCTTCCTTTGCTATTAACTTTTTATTTAATCTAAGATAGTCATCTCATCAAAGACTACATCTCTCAGCCGATTCACCTTTTCTTGTTGACTATATCCCACAACTTATAACCTTTCACTCCTTTCTCAAAGCCGATGAACAAGCACTCGAGTGACTTAGGCTTTAGTTTGGTTCTCTTCATCACTGGGAATATGTGCATAAGCACTACAACCAAATACTTGGAGTTGGAATAATCAACCGGGCTTCTGCATCATACTCTTCGCATACTTGAAGTCAATAACCCTAAGGTGATCACAACCAAATAACAAGCGTGATTAACCGCTTCCGCCCAAAACGTTTAGCAAACTCGCATGTAGTCTCATGCTTCTTTCTCTCTCCATGAGGAGTTCCTCGTTCATCCTTTCGCAAACACCGTTTTGTTGAGGGGTCTTCTAATCTGCAGAAGTGTCTTACGATGCCTTCATCCTTTGGCTAGCCGTAAGAACCGAGTCTCTATATTCACCCCTACTGTCACTTCTCAACCACTCTGATTTTCCCGCCGCCTTGGTTTTCTACTTCCGCTTCCACTCCTTGAACTTGGTGAAAACTTCAGATTTGTTATTCATGAAGTAGACCCAAACCTTCCTCGAAAACCATCCGTAAACGTGACAAAATATCTGGCTCCACTTCTAGATCAAGGCTGAGTTAGGCCCCCAAACATCCGTGTGAATATAATCCAATACTCCTTTGGATTTGTTTCTACCGTCAATTGCCTTGAATGCCACTTTGGTCTCGCTTCCCGAGTGTACAAGATTTGCGTAATTCGAGCCGATAACTTTACACCTTCCAATTGGTTTCTTTGTGTAATTCTTGCATCCCTCTTGACTCATGTGCCCTAGCCGTCTATGCCAAAGCTCAGTCTTGTCTTCCTCTGGTGGAGACCGCTGCTCCACCTATTACCGTAGACCCAAGAAGCCAGACATGTTGTCTGGGGACAGAAAGACACCCTCATGTAGATCAATTCGTCCCTTGCCTACCCCCGAGCTTTTCCACTGTACTCTGTACCAAGAACCGCTCGTCCAAAGCACGCTCAAGGAAATCAGGTTCTTCCTTAATTTTGGGATGTGTCCGACGCTTCCCAATGTTCTAATCCACTCCATCATGCATTCCGATCTTTATCGTTCCTATTCCCATGATTCTACAAGGTGAATTATCCCCATTAAGACTTCCCGGTGTTTCTCTCATATGTGTCGAACCATTCTTTTCTAATTGCGCACATATGAAATGTAAGTGTGCTGTATCCAAAGTCCAATGTTTAGGCGAACTGAGCTGATTGTTACCGTGAGAAGTTCTCCATCATCACTCTGTGATTTTGAGCAAGAATGACATTGGCTGACTTGGAGTTTTCTCTAACCTTTTCGCCTTTTTCCTTCCATTGATCGCAATTTTTTCCAATGGCCGTGAACCACATTCGGCAACCATTCTTCTTTTCTTTGCCCTTTCCCTTGATTGACGACTCGCCCTTTCTTCAGATCCGCCCCCTTTTTCTTGACCTTCCTCTTCTTGCCTTGACATAGAGTCTCCGAGCTTGAGAACTTTCATCTCCCATCAGTCCATCTTGACATAAGATTCTAGGGTCCTCACACACTTTAGAAAGTGTGATGCTTTCTTGAATATCATGGTGGTTCAAGTGCTTGAATGAAGGTGGGAAGAGAACGTAGTAACATAACGGCCGTGTCTTCGCTATTGAGTTCCTCTCCAATCTTCTCCAAGTTTGCCAAGCAATTCTGAAAATTGCTTACATGATCGCTAGATCATCTCCTTTCCTCCATCTTGAGGCCAAAGAGTTCATCTCTTCAAGCAGAGAGCTTTCTGCTACTAATGGTTTTTCCCCGTAGACACTCTCGAGTTTCTCCCATGCTTCCTTTGCGCTCATATTCTCACCGATATGAAGTATAACACAGCCTGCAAGATGCAGCTCAATAGAGCTCTTTGCTTTCTTGTCCTTCATCGTCCATTGAGCATTATCCATCTCCGCAAATTTACTCCTAGCTGTCCCCGTCGATTTCTTGCTGAATTAGAATGTTTTTCATCTCCTTCACAAAGCGTGAAATTGTCCTTGCCATTGAAAGGCTTAATGACGCCACATCTCCCCGCTTCGACAATGGCCTTTCTCACCATCGTAGGTCTGAGCTTGAGCTTCAACTAGCTCTGACATCCCTTATAGTTTTAAGCCCTTGACCTTTTGCTATTCTATTTAATTAGGCTAATCAAAAAGCCGTATGAACATACTGGAAATGTACAAGATAGCAAACCACCAAAACAGAAAAGAATAACACAGCAGATTTTATAGTGGTTCAGCCAAATTTTAGCCTACGTCCACTTTGTGATCTCTTCTTGAGAGATTCATCATACCATGAAGAATTTAGGTGTTTACAAGAACTTGCTGTAAAAACCCTAGAAACCCCAAACCTAGTTCTTATCTCTCTATCACCCTTGACTTCCGGCTGTTTTCTGCACTCTGCCTTCTGTCTTACACGTAAAGACCCCTAGCAGCCTCTATTTATAGAGCAGAGGCTACTTACAAGCCTTGTCATATTAGGACTCCAATTTTCTAGTTCTAAACACAATAGGAGACACTTTTCCTATTCCAAAACCAATTAGATACCTAATCTGATTTTAACTTAAATCCTAATCAACATAGGCATATCAACGAGCCAATAAACACAACACCTATTTATATACATAGGGTCGGCTTACATGTCCTAAAACAAACTGCATTTCTATTTCTAATTGGATTAAGAATTTACTTATCCAAATCCTAATAGAAATCTAGAAAACCAGAAACTGAATTGAATAAAGAAAACAGAAGTTATTTCCTAAAACAATCCTGAACCGATTAGGACATAATCCTAAACCAATTAGGATACCTTTTGATGAGCCAAATTCTAACATGTTAAACTTTGGAAAGCGAATTGTGATAACTTCTATAGAAGATGGTTCATTATCGATTTATTTATATTCTCTAAGGAAAATAGTTATTATATTAGGTATTAGGTATAGTGATTGGGATCAAGGAGAACAGCCAGCATCTTATCATTCGGTTGAAATAACAGTGAATGAGATAATCATTGGATTTTGTTTTAAAGCCCATACTCTCTCTATGTCTCAAAGTTTGCAGGTTTTTTATTTTGTGTAATGCTTCTAAAGTTGTCTAAAGGTTTTTTAGGGCAGAGAAAATGAAAGAGAGGAATTCTTTAAAGGTTTATGGGTCCTGGATTCAAAGAGAAGGCATACTTTTAAAGTGATGTTTTTTATTTTAAAACTGTTAGAAATAATAAAAGTTATCTGCCAGTGGCATATTTAGTGCTTTTGTGTCCGTTGATAAAAGAATTAATTTTGTTTGAACTTCTGTTGATAAAAGAATTAATTTTGTTTGAACTTAGGCGCCAAGTAATCCAATAATTGATTACTGTTGCTTTAGAGCACACAGTTCTATGATGGAGTGACATTTAATGATCGGCAGTTGTTTCATGGTTTTAACTTTTATCAAACCAACTGTCCCGAAAGGTGACTTTATTACTGAATTGTGCTCCTTTGACATTCAGTAACATTTTGGGCGGTAGATCCCATTGCTGTTTCTTGCATGTGTCTAGGGGTCGTCAATGGGCCAGGCCGGGCTGGGCCTAAACAAGGTAATGGAAATATGTGGGCCGGGTCAGGCTAGGCTTTTTCAAAATTTTTAAGGCCCAGGCCCAACCCACAGGCTGGGCTTTTATGGGCCAAATGGGCTAGGCCGGGCTGGGCTACATGGGCCGGGCTAAAATGACCTTACTTTAAGAAAAAGAGTTCGGGTCAAGTGACTTATGGCTTCTTATTTTGAGTATATTTATGTAAATTGGGATCTAAAATGGGCTTTCAAGCTGGGCCTATGCGGGCCGTGCCGGGCTTCAAACACCCTTGCCCAAGCCTAGCCCTCTATATTACGGGCTGGGCCTGGTGGTGGGCCGGGCTGGGCTTTTTCCTCAATGGGCCGGGCGGGCCCTCGGGCCCCCATGGGCCACGGGCCAAATGAAGACCCCTACATGTGTCCTCAAGTCATATAAATCTCAAGTCATATAGAAATGAGTTTAGGTTTCAAGTCTTGAGGTTTTTGTAACTTGAGAGGTCTGGTTTTGCACTATAGGCTCAATATTCAGATTGTAGATACCTCATCCACACTTTGTAATTGTTTCTGATATTAATAGAATGTTTCTTTTCAAAATATTATATAGAAACTTGGGGCTGTCTATGAATTTTAATAAGGTTCTCCATATCCTAAGCCCCAAGCACATCAAGTTATTTTTCTCTTCTATTTCAACAAAGAGTCGTTGACCTGGTTTGGTGGACCACTTGAAGGACAGATAAGAACTTTTCGTCTCTCAGTTCTAAATGAAAGTACTTAGTCCACGTCACTTTTTTTTATCTTGTTCCAGGGAATATTGCAAATTATCTCAAGCTTCTAGAAGTTGATTCTATGTACCTCCCAGTCCCTGTGAATTTCATTTTTATTGGATTTGATGGGAAAGGAAACCAAGGTATATAATTTGGTGTTCATTTTCTTCTTTCATGTTATCAATTTTGTGTTTCTTTTGTTTATTGAAATGGTTGCATGTTCCTTAATGGTTCTTCTTGTCAATGTATATTTAGATTTCAAGCTTCACCCTGAAGAACTTGAGCGCTGGTTTACAAAAATTGATCATATCTTTGAACATACACGGGTTCCCAAAATTGGAGAAGTCCTCACCCCGTTTTACAGGATTACTGTAGATAAAGAACAGCGACACCATCTTCCCATTGTCAGTCACATAAACTACAAGTAATACCTCTTTGTACTTTTTATCTGCTTTATAGGAACTTATGAATTTTAATTATTGTTGTTATATGACGGATCGATGACGAATGTGATTCTTGCAGTTTTTCTGTTCATGCAATACATATGGGCGAAAAGGTTACTTCAATATTTGAGAAAGCCATAAATGTTTTCTCTCGTCAGGATGACGCATATGGTAACAGGTATTTCATCATCCTATATTTGTTCTTTTTCCATGTACATCTGGCAGCTCGAATTGAGAAGGATTGGGCTTCCTTCTGTATTTCTTTTCTTATTAATCTGCATATTTGGGTAAAAGAGTGTGTTTTTCTGTATATTAATTTCTTCTTTAGTTCAATTGGTTTGTGTTGAACTAGCAGGTTCTGACTGGTGTTGCAGCTTTGAGTTTTCTCTTTATTGCTGATTTCAGTAATTGATTATTGATTCATATTTTTTTATTGTGTACAGGGATGATAGTGGTGCTTTGTGGCAAGTAGATGTGGACATGATGGATGTTCTTTTCACTAGCCTTGTTGGATATCTTGAACTTGAAAAGGCATATAATGTTTTCATCTTGAACCCCAAGCATGACTCAAAAAAAGCTAAATATGGTTACCGGTGCGTATATTAGGAATTACTTTTATTTTAATGTTCAGTAGAAGTGAGAGCACTGCAACTCATACATAAACCTGACCTACCTCAAACTTCAAGGTTGACGCCTTATACATGAGGTCTTCTTGGTGTCTTTGGGTTTCAGACTTACATAAAGTTGTCATGAAGTGCTCCTAACACAATATAGAGATGGTTTAGATACTCGGAGATATATGATGGCTTATTTGTTTATGTAACCACATTTGTATAGGCCCCAGTCAAATATTAAAAGGACTGTAGACTGAAACATAAAGCATCTGCTTTACAACATAATTTAGGGGAATGCCATATGCTGTTGAAGAAATGACAGAATGGTTATGATAATCATATCAATTCCAGTATTAATGCGATCATAGAAGAGAGCAGTTTTCATCACAAAGCTAGAATGATGTATCTTTTTTGTAATAAAAATTTGCATTTACAGAGGTATGGTGCCTTTCAGGAGTTTGTTTGCTGCCCAAGATTTTGCTCTTAAGCAGTTACTATCGCCTTCACTTTGTTTGTATAAAAAATGAAAGAGCTCTGTAGGCATTTATCCAATTCAGGAGGGCAGAATTTCTTGATTGCGTTGGTCCTTAACCATGGGTTAAGATGTGGCTAAAGTATCTTCAACCATACGTGTAGGCCATGCGTGTCTCCCTTATTCTTTATACTGGACATTTAATCTTCTTTTGAAAGAAATAATGAGGGTCTTAAGCTTTGTGGTGATCATAAGTACTCCTTTAGAAACTTTTTCCACCTTAGACTCTTCCTAATATCAATTATTTAGATTTATATTATGACATTGCGTTAGTACTGAATAACCGAATAGAAGCTTTTCAGTATATTTGAACGACGATTTATGCACAAACTGGAGTGAGCAATGAACATCTTAATACCTGGGTCAAGTCTGTATTATTAGAGCTGCATCACAGTGCTAAATACTTCAAGTCCTCTCTTTTTTTTTCTGTGTTCGTACCTTCTATATAATTTAAACACTGGTGGCTTGGTTTTCTTAATTCCAGTTATTTTCTTTTTTGCAGGAGAGGTTTATCGGAGTCGGAGATAAAATTTCTCAAAGAGGTATACTTTTTATTCTATTTCTTGGCTTTATTGTTTCAAATGTCATTCTTCTTTTGATGAGATAGTTTATGCTCTCTTTGACTCCTCTGATGGTTTCTTAATATTTAAAGGAGAAACTTTGATACCTTTTTTCTTTTATAGAACAAGAATTTGCAAACCAAAATTCTTCAGTCAGGAAGCATTCCAGAAACTGTTCTTGGTATGCTAAACCTCTGTTCTAGTTTCTTCTCTTTTCTTTTCCCCCCTTTCTTTCAGCTGATACTTTACTTTTTGTTTTTGCAAGTTTTCTTTCCTGAAAAGCTGTATGCAACCTTTTTCTTTTATCTGCACATTCAATTTTTAACTTTCTGAATAAGGCTATTAAAAAAATTGATTTTGTAGCTCTTGATAAGATTAAGAGACCTTTGTACGAGAAGCATCCAATGGCAAATTTTGCGTGGTCGGTAACTGAAGACACTGATACCGTATTTCTCTCTCTCTCTCTCTCTCTTGCATCTCCTTCTTATATTGATGAAAGTAGTGATATTCACTGTAGTTTGTTGTCTGACTAGGAAATACTATTATTTTTTCTATTAGAGTTTGGCTAGTTAAATAATCGGAGCATGAGGATATGTTGTTTTAATAATAATAGAGAAAAGGGAAGACGATCACGTTTGGGCCCTTTGGTAAAGGGTAGAACGTCCTAAAATTTCAGATTTATTTTATTTGGGCCCTCTCTGGTTATGTTTGTTGTTCCACACATGGGAAGATATATTTTGGATCCTTTGTTTCCATCAAGTGGGCACATGCCAGAATGTCTAACATATCACATTAGAAAAACTTCTTGGTGAATGACAACATATAAACATGTTTTTCGTGCAACATGGGGAACATATTTCATGGAAATTAGATTGGGCTACTCAATTTTAAAGTCTGCTATTGTTTAATCCCACACTAGACAAATGCAGTACAAAATTGAGAACTCTAATCTGCTACAGGCTTAATCTATCGTTGTATGGCTAAACAACCCAAGTATTCTTTATGTTTCTCTATTTTCCAAGTATCAAAAGAATGGGAACACTCTGTGGTTACTCTATCAGCTGAAGAGAAAGGCTGGAATTAGTAACTTGATGTATCATGATCAAGAAGAAGAAACCTAAATATCCCAAATATCCTGAGTATTGGTTGCAACAGTAAAAAGATAGCGATATTTCCAAGTAACAAAATGGTGTATCTTAATCATTTGGGATATTTATAGGGAAAGATTTTTTTTTTCCTTGTTTAAGTAACATTAAGTTTGTTGTCGATAAATGATTGTAAAATAGTTTGCTTTTGTTTGGATCAAGATGGAATCTCATTTACAAAAATTCTAACCTCATAAGAACTTTTTCCTCGAATTCGTGTCATGAGTTTCCAAAAGATATGGTTAGGGAACATTGAGTATTCCCTAAACTAAAGATGCTTTATAAAATATAGTTCAAGTTGAAGTTCATACTTATTTTTTGTGCACTATTTACCATTCATGTCATATTTCTGTAAATCTAGATTACTGGTATTTCTCCATTGCTTCCTGCAAGGGCTATTATTTGACTAGCATGATGCTGATTTTTTACTAGCTTATATCTTTTTCTTTATTGTTTTTAAATTCGCTTGCTAAGGTAATTTAAAGGCTATTATGGTTCATCTATTTTTTTCAGGTGGAATGGTACAATGCATGCCAAGAGGCATTGAATAATGTGGGGAAGTTGTCTCAAGGGAAGGAAACTGCGGATATCGTGCAGAACAAAGTTTTACAGGTATATATACCTTTTTCTGGTCCTATGAGTATACCACTAAGACAGAGCAAAATAAAACTAAAACTTGAGAGATTAATCTTTTTAACTATTCCGTATATACGTTTGATGAGAATGTTTTCTTTTATTTTAGTTATTGAAAGGGAAGAATGAAGATATGAAGCTTCTTTTCAGTAAGGAACTAAAATCAGGAGACTCGAATGTTCTTCATGCTGAATGTCTTACAGATACATGGATTGGAAAGGAGAGGTAAATCTCTCTCTCTCTCTCTCTCTCATGTATGCCCAGATGCGCACATGCAGATCCATACATAAACACTGGAATAAATACACACCTTCATCATACTCATGCTAATTAGTAATATATTATGGATCAGGTGGGCTTTTATTGATTTAAGTGCTGGTCCTTTCTCGTGGGGACCAGCTGTTGGTGGGGAAGGTGTTCGGACAGAACTAAGTTCTCCCAATGTGCAAAAAACGATTGGTGCAGTTTCAGGTACTGCAAATCTTTCATCAGTAATTATCCAATTATAAGTTATACTTGATCATGGGACAATGTTTAATTTGGGTGTGCTGTTATTTACTTCTCATTTTTTAAAAGAATAATATTTAAGGTCCCCATTCAAGCATCATGCTTGCAAAAACAGAAGAGCCAGATGAGAAATTATTTAGTCATTAATTTGTAACTAATATACATATGAAAACAGGGTTTAACAATTTGTTTGTTTGGATGAATTACATTCAGTTACGCGAAAGTTTATTTTGATAATAAACACACCTTTGATTTATAAAAGTTATGAAAGGAATTTACAGCATAGAGGACAAGGTGACCCCTGTGAAAAATCTATTTAGTCTACATCTTAAAGAAGAGAAAGCAATAATGAAGGCAGAACAACACAACAGAATCAGAAGACAACAGCATTCCATTCCGTATAAATAGCATGAGAGGACCAAATGCTAAATTTGTCCAAAACTGAATCCCACATGAATGACCAAAAACAAACTGTCCATGCCTCACAAAGTCCTTTTTGTTTTTGTCTATCCTGATCACCCAAAAAATTATCAACACAACACATCTTCCTAGATCATTGGCCCACATTGCATGTAGAATGACTTTTCCTGGCCAAGGCACTCCACAATGAGTAGTAGTGGGTCTCAGCAAGGCTGTCCGTTGTGAATACATACACACACAGAGTGCTTGCAAATTATTCGTCCAGACCACTTTATTGGCCTTTAATTTTGTTTTAAATCTTTTTTACCCTGCACAGAATTTAGTTTAGGGTTTAGGGTTCAGGTTGGTTTAGGAGCTATAAAATCTAAGCCCTAAACCTACTCTAAACTCTAAAGTCATAAACCTTGCCCTAGCTTGGAAACAAAAAACTAAAACAAGCTAAACTTAACTTTATTTCATTAGTCGAGGATTAGGAAACATTCTTTTGGCCCTGTAAGCATGACCATTATTTTATTCCTCATCCATATATTTTCTATTCTTTGCAGATTTTCATATTTTATTCTTGCCCTGATTGCATTGATTATTCTTTCGGGTGTGCAGAAATTTCAGAAGATGAAGCAGAAGATCGCTTACAAGATGCTATTCAGGAAAAATTTGCTGTATTTGGTGATGTATGTGCTCTGTGATAAAAATGATTTTATTTTATTTGTTCAATTTGAATCTCATTTCTTCTTTTGTGCATAAAATTTCATTTCGACAACTCTTATATTCATGTTGTGGAACTAAAAGGAGAATGTTGCTGTTTTTTTTTCCCAACTCATCAGTTGTTGGATTTATGTATTGTAATCCCATAGGTCTTATACTCTATCCCTATATAGTTTTGTGTCTGGGAGAGAGGGAGAAAGCAAGAGAAAGAGAGAAACTAGCTATGATTCTTAAAGAAGTTTGTTGTTTGTTTTTTTGAAGTGAAGAGCACTGACATATATATATGTGTGTGTGTGTGTGTGTGTGTGTGTGTGTGTAGAGAGGAAGGAGAGGGGGAATGAAGTATATGATTTTTTTTTTTCCCAATATAAGTTTTAATTGGTGGTGCTTTTGAGATTTGCAGAAAGATCATCAGGCCATTGATATTCTTCTTGCGGAGATTGATATATACGAGCTTTTTGCTTTCAAACACTGCAAAGGCAGGAAAGTAAAGCTTGCTCTGTGTGAAGGTAATCCCCTTCTTCTGAAAGATCTCATCCTTGGGAGTGTAACTGTGTTTCTTCAATAAATTATAGGAGATAGTTGGAACTTTTTTAGTTTACTTACAACCTTAAGTTAAAAGAGATTTACTCTTCTGAGCAACATCATAATGCACCTGTTTCTTTTTCTTACCAATTATGCTTGGTTTTACTACCATATATAGCATGCATGATGGTGTTTGCATTGTGAGAGTTGTTTTGCTGTAGGATTGTTATTTTGCTCAAAAGTAAGAATTTTTGTACCTTTTCTTCGGTGATTTCAGAACTTGATGAGAGAATGAGGGACTTGAAAAATGAGCTCCAATCATTTGAAGGTGAAGAATATGACGAAAGTCATAAGAGAAAGGCAGTAGAGGCATTAAAGAGAATGGAGAATTGGAATTTGTTCAGTGATACTCGTGAGGTATGCCATTTGGTTTATCAGTGAGGGGGTGTTGTGGGCGGTTTTCCCCCTGGAGACTTTTGCTAATCAGTTATTTCTACGTTCAACACTGAATTTCCCTTGGATAATGAATATTTTATTTATTTATCTTTTTTCTTTGTTAAATGTGAATCGATTTCTTCTATAATTTTATTGTTTGTTCTTGTGCAGGAGTTTCAAAATTACACAGTTGCACGTGATACTTTTCTTTCACATTTAGGTGCAACTTTGTGGGGGTCTATGAGACACGTCATATCACCTTCCATCGCAGATGGTGCATTTCATTATTATGATAAGATATCATTTCAGTTATTTTTCATCACACAGGAGGTATGAGTATCTTAATGAGTTCAAGAAGCTTCAACAATTAGTACAGAAATTTTTTTAATCACTCTCCCTAACTACTAATTAATGCAGAAAGTTAGACATATCAAACAGTTGCCTGTGGATCTCAAGGCTCTTATGGATGGACTCTCCTCTTTGTTGTTACCTTCTCAAAAACCTGCTTTCAGTCAGCACTTGTATGTAACTACTATTGTTCTTTATTTGTCCCAATTAGTGATCTAAAGTTTTTCTTGCATTGGATTTCTAGTTTATATCAGATACTTTTCTTGTCTTGCATGGGTAATCCTTTTGGATATTTATGTTATGTATTTTCTTTTGTATGCACTCAAAATTGGAATTTTACTGTTGGTTGGGACTTTGTTGTGGTTTCTTTTTCTTCCATGCAAGTTCTTTATGGTCATAGTTGTATTAATGTGGAAGAAGTTTGTAGGTTACCACTCTCAGAAGATCCTGCTTTGGCAATGGCCTTTTCAGTGGCACGAAGAGCAGCAGCCGTACCACTGTTGCTAGTTAATGGAACTTACAGGAAATCTGTTCGTACCTATCTTGATTCCTCCATTGTTCAGCATCAGTTGCAGAGACTGAATGAACATGGCTCTTTAAAAGGTTAAAATACGTATTAAAATGATCTCCTTATTTACTCTATTTGGAATTCTTTAACTAAAGATTCATTGTCTCAGTCATTTTTCACCTGCCTTTTTCTTGCATAACCTGTGCAATCTATGGTGATTGTCTTACGTTTGCCCCAGGCTCTTTCTGTCTGGGGTTCATACAATCTTGATTCAGAAACCTCTTAAGTACAGTGGGATATGACAACTTTTAAAACAAATGTTTTACATTTTATATCACACTTTTATCTTAGCAATGAATTTAGATGTGTCATATGTTATTAAGGAAGTTTTCTTGTTCTAGATGCTTATTGGTAGAATAGTGCTGGTAACAAACTGTATTGGTTCTGTTTTTGAGGCAACGCAATGGCTATAATTGATTCTATAGTTTATTTTAATTTCACAAGATATTCAGTCCTCCTAGAGTACTGACCAATACTTGGAATGTATAATTTTCCTGTTTTCTAACATGTACTCATTATTTTCTGGGGACATCTCTTGATGGTGACTGCGAGAGGTTTGTGTAACCTGGATTTTGGACCATTGCTTTTTAGTGTGGCACATTCCCCATTGACCCAAACGCTTGAGATTAGCTCTGATTCACTACTCTATGATAGATCATAAGCTTGACCCTTGTAGCTAAACATGTGCGTGTGTGCTCACTCACTCTTTTCCTTGTTTGTTTGACAAATGACCTCATGCGTATACCTGTTCTAAAATTCCAATATGCATTTGATGTTTTGAAATTGACATGCATTCTTTTTTTAACGAACTATGTAGGGAAGCTTGCCCATAGCCGGTCTACACTAGAAGTTCCAATTTTTTGGTTCATTCATGGTGAACCATTGTTGGTGGACAAGCATTATCAGGCAAAGGCACTTTCTGATATGGTTATTGTTGTTCAGTCAGAGCCTTCATCCTGGGAAAGCCATCTCCAATGTAATGGGCAGCCACTTTTGTGGGATTTGAGGTTAGTATATCAGGCATATAATAATCTTTTAATCTTCAACCCTGCTGGTAACATTTCTCAGATTTTTTGGAAAATCTGTAGAAAATGGAATGTTTGATCGTATTTCTTGTTGATTAAACATTCCATTTTCTACAGTTGTAAATGGGATGTTAAACCAAGTGTGTCCTGTTGTCGGATTCTATGGGGGCATCACCTGATTTCTGGTGTAGTGGGTATCTTTGTCTGAAAACTTGGAGATGGTCTCTTTAGTGTGATTACACAGAGTTTTGTACTAACTGTGGCTTACTTGTTTCTTTCTGCTTTTGTTCTATTAGAAGTGTAGCTTTGCTTTTGTTGTTTTACTTGGATTTCCTTATATGAACTTCTTGTCTTGCTTTTTGCACTTTGAAATCTTATAGTTGCGTGATAGTAGGTCTTTGAGCCATTGTTTGCAGAGATTGTATTTTATTTCTTGAAATCAATTGGCTTTTGCAAAAATTTTGTATATACTGAAACAACTGAAAAATGGAACATCAAATTGCAAACCTGCTGGAGCATCTCACTGATGTCTGTATCTGAAAAAATTGCTTCTAACTTCCCGTCCTTCAAATATGTGTTAAGTTCAGATAATGTAATTCATTTCTGGCCGTGCTGTTTCTGCAGTAGCATGCCTGATTATCGTAGATGACATTTGAACTCTGAATCAATTTGAATTCATTACTCTGAAGCAACTAAAAGTCATTACTTTAACCAAGAAAGGATTGACATATAATATTCACGGCCTATGGTACCATATGCAGGAGACCCATCAAAGCCGCATTGGCTGCTGCTTCTGAACATCTAGCTGGTCTGCTTCCCCTTCATCTAGCTTACAGTCAAGCCCATGAAACTGCAATTGAGGTAAGCCGCATTTTGAAAGTAGAAAAAATGTTTTTTCCTCTCATGTTATGCTTGATAGTGCGAACAGCCATTTTGAAAAAGTCTGTTGAATCTTGACATCTGTAGAAATTACTTGTGCTACTTTATAATGGATGCAAAACATTGAGGTATAGTGCAGTCGAGGGATTTGTATTGCACCCATGACTTAACAATGCGATAGTTTTCTATTTTAATATGCAGTATCTATATGATTTATGTCTTGAAGTGTAGTGACTTTTGTCCTGTATTATGTACAGTTTCTAATGCTTTGTATTTGTGTGAATTATTTTATCATAGTTTTTCTAGTAATGATGGCTCGAGAACTCAAGTTTAGGATTTATTTAAAAGACATTGTATGCATTTGGTTGGGCTTGAGTGAAGTCTATAATGAGTCTAAATTACCAAATTGTTGAAGTTTTTACTGCATTTTTATGCATGTTTAATTACATTGTTGCTTAATGCTGTTATATGCTTCATGACAGGACTGGATGTGGTCAGTCGGATGCAACCCATATTCCATCACTTCTCAAGGCTGGAACATTTCACAGTTTCAGTCTGATACAATTGCTCGGAGCTATATTATCACAACTCTGGAAGAGTCAATACAAATGGTCAATTCAGCCATTCATCTTCTGGTCATGGAGCGTACAAGTATCCTTGCGTATTAGTATTGTAGTAATTGAAACTTAGTTTATCTTTTCAATTTGTTTGCAATATAATCAGTTCATGGTGATTAAGAGTGGCAACATTCTTGAAATCTCATAAATGTGGTTATCCTTGTACATGGATGAATTGAAATTTATGAAGGTGGTATCCAGGGTACATATGTTCATGCAGAAGACTCGGGGCTCAGGCGGTGTTGACCACACCTTCGCTTAATTTATTAAACCAGCCTTTTCCTCATGAAAACATGTGTGTTGGGGGGTTGTGTTGGAGGGGGCTGTGATGTGAGTACTACATTGATTGAAATTTATGAAGGTGGTATCAGGGTACATATGTTCGCGTCACACAGACTCGGGGGGCTCAGTGGTGTTGACCACATACCTTAGCTTATTTATTAAACCAGCCTTTTCCTCATGAAAACATGTGTGTTGGGGGGAGGGGGGTTGTGTTGGGGAGGGGCTGTGATGTGAGTACTACATTGATTGTGTTCTGAAGAGATCTGGAATAGAACATTAAGTTGACCATGTTTAGCCTTTCTAATGTAGACACACGTATGCATTTAGATAAGTACATAATCTTTTATTGTCCGATCAATAGTTGTCCCAGAATAATTTTGTATTTTCATTTTTACTGTTATTTGGTCATACGATTGCAACTTGACTGAGACTAGCTGAAAAAACCTTTGAACTTGTTCAGTCTCAGGAGCGTGATCTAGTTAACAAGTATAATTATGTTGTCAGCCTGTGGAAAAAAGTAAGTAAAAGTATCTATTACCTTCTGTTGTGCTTTACAATATAGTCTTTTGTTCTCTGTAGCATTCTCTGGAATCATCTAGTTTACAACTGGAAAATGTTGGTGTCTTCAGATTTCAACTATTACAGGAGAATTGCGATATGTGGATGCCATGAGACTGCTATATACCCTAGAGGATGCGTCAAAAGGGTTAGCTATCCAAGACCTTTTACCTTTTTCAATTGTTCAGTATGAATATTGATCAACTATTAAACTACAAATATCTTTGTCCACGTTGTTACTTTTGTATTACATGGAGACTTGGACCTAGGACCTCTACCCTCGCTCCACCCATCCCATGCCACTTGAGCTATGGATCGTGATCCAAATTATTAATTATTGTTTTCTTTTGGGAAAAAACTGTTCAATAATGTTCCAGTCATTAACGGAAGTTAACCATTTTAAACTGATCCAATAGTCCAAATTTGATATCCTGGGTCTAAGATTTTGGTATCTTCTGTATTTAGCTTTGTATATGTTGTCATACTCATTTTCTGTTTATTTTTTTTCCTCCTCGTTTCGGTTGCAGGTTTGTAGATCAAGTAAATACAACTATCGCTGTTCTCCACCCAATCCACTGCACAAGAGAGAGAAAAGTACATGTGGTGTTTAATTTGAGCACAATTCCTGCTTTCTTGGTTGTCCTCGGTGTACTATATCTTGTATTAAGGCCAAGACGACCAAAGCCAAAGATCAATTGAAAATCCTGAAAATGTGATATATAGTACTAGTGGCAAAGGATTCTGGAGATGCTATTGAGGAGAGTGGTTTCTAACATATCCTCGTGGCTAGTTTGCGGCAGTGCACCTATGTCCAAGTGATGAGTGAAGAGCAGATTTTTACTGAAACGGCGACCAGGTCTGACTGAAATCAGATAACTTGTGAAGTAGTGATACCTCTTCTCCCTTGTAACTATAGCTGACTGTGGTTTACTCATTGTAGCCTATGTAACCATTTGGTCTTTGAGCTCTAAATTTGTATCTCTCAAGGCTGTGTGATACAGGACAACTGAAATTTTGCTTTCCATAACATGTTTTACGGTCGGGAAAGAGGTTGCTTATATATTTGTGTTGTGATCAACTTAGGAAAAGGAAATATATTTGTGATTAAAACTCATGTCCTTTTTTTATTTATTTGTATTCTACAGAAATGATGTTATCACAAATAAGGGTTAGGGTTTACATTTCATATGATAAAAGTGAGGCAGAAGAGTAGAGGGTGGGTCTTTTCTTTTGGGCTTAGTTAATTGCATGGGCTAAAGAATGGGAAAAGGGGAGGGCTGGTTCGAGAGATGAGATGAGATGAGTTGTAGCTGGGTTAGGCCTTTGTGGTGTGGTCAACGCAAGAATACCTTGGTGGCGTTGGGTTTTTGGATCTTTTTGCCATGGCAAAATGCTAGGGGTGCAAGTGTTGACAACTTGAAAGTGAATTTTAGATCGGGGAAATAAGGGACTTTGAATTGTTTTTCATATTGATATTGTCGATTGGTTTTGTGTTGGAACCTCAATTTTATTCAGTAAGTGCTCTAATGACTCCTAGGGGGAGGGAGGGGCACAAAATAGAGCATGAGCTACATATTCTTTGGAAGAGAAACATTGTATGTGTGAGGAGAAAGATATATACAATACAATATAATGTTGCCGCTTGTTGCTATGGTCTAGTAATATTTCTTTTCATTTGTAAGTAAGATGTCTTGGTTTTGATTCTTGCCAAAGACGAATTCAAACTAAATTATTATTACTAGCTCATTGTGAAGCTTATTCTACTACTCCACCCTTTAGTATAGATTTTTTGTATGTATTAAAAAAAAATCAAATACAATGTTGTATATAACAAGTTGCAGGCAAGTTATTTCTGTTCTCGTGGCACTATCATATTTAGGTCTTTCAAAAATGTGATGTGCGTGGTGGGAGGAGAAATTTTTTTAATCTGAAAGGCCTATAGAAGGATGAAAAAATAGCGCAGAAATCAAAAAATGAAAAGGACGGACAAGCTTTTGAATGCGCGATTGGTAATGGTGAGTGTCAGAGGCAGGATTAGTGAGAATTCAAATAGAGTGAGAGTGAGGGAGTAGCAACGGGTGTTTGTTAAGTTTAAGAAACGTAACGTTCGGTGAGATCATTAGTTCAGGAAAAGAACTTGTACAGTACTCGTCACGGGATGTTATGTAGTGGTGAATTTGTGCTATGCAAATTACTCTCTTAGTCAAAAGTTATAGGCCATTTTTAATTTGAATTTGTGCAAAATTCATCTTCAACCAATTGTCAAAATAAATCTGCTAAAAAGAATTATTGCAAAATTTAGCCAATGATTGACTATATAAAACAAGCTTTTAAGCCTTGGACGAGAGAATGACTTACATGAAATGGATACACCGTCACATGGCATCCCTCGTTCAAAAATGCATTCTCATGTGTAATTTTATTTTCATATGTCAACGTGTTATTGGATAAGAACGACATGTGACGGTGAATTCATTCTATATAAGTTATTGGGCCTAACATGTGCATTTCAAATAAAGATGAAAAATATAGCCCAATGATTTTTTTTTAAATTTGAGCATCTTCAGACGTGATGTCGCCGTCAAAGTAAATGCCACTAGAGCATGCAGTGTGCACTCGTGTAGTGCAAAAAAAAGAGGAAGGGGAGAGAGAGAGATGCACTCGGCATTGTGTAATATTTTGAAAAGGACACAGAACACAACGCAACACACTTGCTTGCTCATTTTTGCTTTGGTTTTTATTGTTGTTGTGTTGTGTCGCTCTCGATCTCAATCTCTATATTTATATCGAGGAGTAGGTTACGTTGCTCGTAAGTATTGGATGCTCACACCGATTTTACTATTAAAAGGAGGGAGGAGGGAGGAGGGAGGAGGGAGGGGGGAAGGAGGGTGAGATCGATGTGAGCATCTAATACTTGCAAACACTGTAGCCGGTCCAATACTTGCAAACACTGTAGCCGGTCCAATACTTGCAAACACTGTAGCCGGTCCCTGTGTCTATATCTATCTCTATCTTCTATGTCCTGTCCTTTCCTCCTGTATAATAATAATAATAATAATATAATAATAGTACGACATCTTTGCAGCTCCTTTACTTTACTTTTCACATTCCTCTCTCTCTCTCTCTTCACTTTCTCTCTCTAGCAAGTATAGCAAGTATAGCAAGCAGCAGCAGCAGCAAGCATAGCGCCAGAAAGAAGAGAAGGCGAGAGAGAATCTATCTTCATCGCTTTTTCTCTAATCTCTCTCTAATCTTAGTGGATTTGTATTAATCCTATGTATTACCATTAGGCGGATTTGTACTACTACAAATCCTGTCTCTTTAGTTATTAGGCAGACAGGCAGGCTGGCTGTTGGGTTCAGCCATTAGCGATTAGCTTCTAGTTAGTTAAAGTTGTTGAGTTGTTTCTTGTGTGTCTTAATCTTGTGGAACTCCACCATCTCATCTGGCTGAGCTGTCAATGATTATTTCTGGGTAAGATTAGATTATTAATTTGTCTTCTATTTCCATCTTCCTAATTTCCTTGTTTGTTAATTAGTTGTTAGATTAGATCCTTAATTTCATTTTACTTGCTGCTAGATGCCACTTAGCTGAGCACCTAATATCACTATCACTGCTTTTCTGGGTTTTTTTTTGTTGACAATTACTCGCTGACAACTGACTAATTACAAAAAAACAGTGTTTGAGTGAGTAGTTAATTAGAGCTTATTGAAGACGAGGATGATGAGGGGGGTCCGTTTGGTAACAATGATAGTGCTGCTGATGTGGAGCAGCAGCAGCACCCACAGCAGAGTGAGAATGGTGAGAATGGTGAGTGGGATTGGAGCCAACTGGGGGACACAGGCATCCCACCCTCTCCCCCCAGACACCGTAGTCCGGCTGCTCAGAGACAACGGCTTTCAACAGGTTAAGCTTTTCGATGCTGACTACGACACCCTCAGCAGCCTCGCCAAGTCTGGCATTGAGGTCATGGTCGGCATCCCCAACGACATGCTCGCCTCTCTCGCCACCAGCGTTAAGGCTGCTGAGAAGTGGGTTTCCAAGAACGTCTCTGCCCACATCTCCTCCAACAATGTCAAGATCAGGTTAACTATTTCTATATTTATTGTTTGCAAAGATTTAATTTTCTCTGTTATTGTTTGCAGAATATATAATTCAATGAAACTCCAACCTAATTTCAAATACCATAAACTTACTCTTAGAGGTTTGGTTGGTTGGTTGATTGATTATGCAGTCTTCAAGTTCATTTATTTCGCCGCCAACTAACTCTTTGGTCTGTTGCTATCTCTCTCCCATTGATTCATAAAGATAAAAAAAGGAAGTTGAATTGTTTCACTTCAGTTTCTCATGACCTTACTTCCTGAAATATCCGTTCTAAATTACGTGGGCCCTTGTGTTCTAAATATCAATGCATCACATACTTAATGTGGTGTCCTCTAAGCTAAGAGGGTGTCCTCTAAGCTAAGAGAGTCACGAAATTAATAAATATCCTGTATAGCAACTCGGCACGGACAACTCTCTTGATTAATTTCATAGTATGTTATGCTTATCAATGCTGAAGAATGTGCAGATGAATCTTTTATTCTTCTACTTCTTGCAAGATTTGCATAGTCTTTGACATCTTTGCATGTGTTCATCCTATTTCTTCAGGTATGTTGCAGTTGGAAATGAACCTTTCTTGGAAACATACAACGGTAGCTTCCTCAGAACAACCTTCCCTGCTCTGCAGAATGTCCAGTCTGCCCTGATAAAAGCTGGCCTTAGCAACCAAGTAAAGGTGACTGTACCCCAGAACGCTGACGTGTATGCAAGTTCAAATGGGTTTCCATCCAGTGGTGACTTCCGGACTGATATCCATGATTACATGATTCAAATTGTGAAGTTCTTGAGTGACAATGGTTGCCCCTTCACCGTGAATATTTACCCCTTCATAAGCCTTTACATCGACTCCAACTTCCCTGTTGATTATGCCTTCTTTGATGGCAATGCCTCACCTATTACTGATGGTAGTTCGACATACTACAATATGTTTGACGCAAACTATGATACTCTTGTGTGGGCCCTGCAGAAGAATGGCTTTGGAAATTTACCAATCATAGTTGGAGAGATTGGGTGGCCAACAGATGGCGACCGGAATGCTAACCTAGTTTATGCTCAGAGGTTCAACCAAGGTTTCATGTCCCACATATTGGGTGGCAGAGGAACCCCAATGAGACCGGGGCCAATTGATGCTTATCTGTTCAGTTTGATTGACGAGGATGCTAAAAGCATTGATCCAGGAAATTTCGAACGACACTGGGGAATATTTACTTTTGACGGGTTAGCAAAATACCAGCTTAACCTGGGTTCCTCAAATTCAGGGGCATTAGTTCCAGCAAAAGGTGTCCACTATTTGGAGCGTAAGTGGTGCGTGATGAAGCCTTCAGCGAGCCTTGATGACCCACAGGTAGCACTAAGTGTGAGCTATGCCTGTGGACTTGCAGATTGTACCAGCCTTGGTTACGGGACATCTTGTGGAATTTTGGATGGTCGGGGAAACATTTCGTATGCTGTTAACAGTTACTACCAGAGGAACAATCAACTTGAAGAGGCTTGCAAGTTTCCAAACCTTTCAATGATCACCAAAACAAACCCATCAGTTGGATCCTGCAGATTTGAGATAATGATCGAACCATATTACGGAGCTGCAGAAAGGAGATCCGGGCGTCTCCAAAAGCCTCTGAGCCTGGTTGCACTTTTCGTTTTCTTTACGCTAACACTTGCGTGAGTTCCAAGGCTTCGGATTCGTGAGGAACCGCATTTCATGTAGCGGAAGGTAACGAGCAATTGAGCATTGCATAATTGTAGCTCAAATTTGTCAGGAATCTGCATATTGGAAACTAGAATTGCTTTGAATTATTCATTTACCATGGAGAAGGTTTTGTTAGCCGCGTCTTCTTCTTCTTCGGCAGTCTTTTGGGTGATCAAAATGTAATGCTCACTACAATTGGAACTAACTGTGAATGGGATTTACATTGTTTTTCGTGACCCAGAAATTAATTCCAATGAAATGAAGCTCTTAATCCCATTAAAAATATAAATCCCGTGTTTAGTTTAATACTGGAGTCATTAATAATTTAATGCAGTGAATGTTTGTTTGATTTTTGTTTAATCAAAAGTTTGCAATTTCGTTGAGTTTTCCGGATACTTGGGATTGCTTTCTTATTTTCTACTGAGGTTCTACATGTATTTGTAGTTTGTTACAGAATTAGGGTTTTTTTTTAGGGAATTTGGAAAAATAACCAAAATTTGAACCCATATAGAATTATAGCCATTTTTTTAAGTTTATGATAATTATAACCAAAAGTTAATATAAAAGTACTAATATACCCTCAATGTTACATCCGTCCCACGTTTATTGTATTTTATTCTGACGATTGTAAAATGACCAAAATGCCCTTGGTAATAATGTATCATTCGGGATTACGTCCCTTCTATCGAGCATTTCAAGAAATCTTAGTGTATTTTTAGTATCTACATTAAATTAGGATCGTTGGCGCGTGAGCACTTTCGAATCGGACTTGTTTTGAGACAGAGTTGCGGCCAGGGGTAAATGGTAAATTTACCTTGGCGATGTGCAGCGATTAGGCTTAGCCGCATGGTTTCTACAGGCCACAGGCCATTTGGGTTGTTGGGAATCATTCAGTCTCTTTCTCACATGGTGACATGCATTGGCCAATTTCAAATTGAGGTCCTTCCTTTCGTTGATTTTTGGCTTTAAATATTGCACTTACGTGCATTTGCTTCCACTCAGCCATTCTCACCCACACTGCCACTCCCTCACTCTCGAGCCTCACCCACTCACCCACCTGATCACACCCAACCTACATGCCAAACCACCCAAATGGTGAATTTCCTCCAAGTCACACCACTTTGCCTTCCCGTGAGCAAGCCACTCAGCCAGAATCAAGGCCCTTTTGCCCGTGAACTGCAGTAACACCAAAACCCACTTGCGAGTAAACGAGGAAAACCACAAAATTTCTCTATACCCACCTTCGCGTTTTTAGCCAGGTGTCCTTTTGAACTTCGAACTCATCGGAGGGTCATCATCATCATCTCTACACCATCTACGGACCACCACCGAGCCCCGGAAAGCGAGCGAAGAAAACCAAATTAGCCATTTTCCGTGAAGCTCTCCTCGGTCAGACAAGCCCATCCCGGCCTCGTCGAACCACCATAGTCATTTCGACCTCCTTGGACCTGCGGAACTCAAGCCCGGGTCTGCATGGAATCGAGGCGAGGTTCGTCGAGTTCCCGAGTTGGGCGAAAACTTGAGCCATTTACGTAGTCTCACAATATAGTTTGGTCACATCCTAGGTAATCGAACTCATTGAGTCGACTTCATTTGTTATAAAATTCATGAATTTTGGTGAAGTCGACAAAGTTGCGAGAGAAAATCCCGGTCCGGCGACAATTTCGTTCGGTCCGTATGCGGCGGCGGCGGACGGCGTCGTGGCCGGATGCGGCGGCGTGGCGTCGGCGAGCGGGCTTCGTGGCGTCAGTGACGGTCAACCGGTCCAACTTCAGTTCAACAAGTCCCGAGCAGAATATTCAGTATATTAGTCAAAAACCTAACGGCGTCGGGCATATTCTCTGCTGTGACGAATATTCCATGTAGCCCAGATCAAAGGAATGTTAAGTCTGACCAAGCTGAATATACCGTTAAAGTTAGCAGTGGCCTTGGGTTAACTTTTAGCAACGGCCAGGCGCGTGAGCGCGTGTGTGGCCCAGCGTGGCGCGCGTGCGTCTTGGCGTGTAAGCAGCGTGCGTCTTGGCGTGTGGCCAGCGTGAGAGCGTCGGCTGGCCGTCTTGAACTCGATAATGGGCGTGTGACGGCGCGTGGCGCGCGTGGCGTGCTGCCTTGTGAAGCGCGTGGCGCGCGTGGAAGCCCCTTGGCCCGGCGCCGCGGCGGTGAACCCGCTAGGTAATTCTGGGTTCCGTTTCGAGGAGCAAACAAAGAATTTAAGTCTTTTTCATTACTTAAATTGAATTAGACTTGTTAAATGTGGATTTAGTAAACTCTCATATGGGTGGTGAGACCTGCTCCAGGAGAACAGAGCACTTGAGGCACCGAGGCAGCGCTACCGGAACTCCCAGTCATTCGTGATCAGGTGAGGTAGACTGGTACTTTACCTTTTTAGGTATTATAAATTGTTTTTATGGTATTTTTGAAATATATATATGTGTGTGGCATGCCTACTTTTATGAAATTAGACTTATTTTGTGATAACTAACTGATGATTATTGATTTATGATTTGGGTTTTATGATGAAACTTGGCATGCATACGCAGTTTTTAATTGTATTACTTAGTTCACATTATGCCAGGTGTTGCCCACTGTCCGGGCCGAGACCAGCTTCACGTGATCGTTCACACCCGCACCATTACGCTCGACATGGATCCATGATTGGGTGCCCATTTTATTCCTAGATTTCCTTTGGTGTCTAGACTTGTTGTGACGCACACTTTATGCCCGACCTTCACGTGCATAGTCTTCAGAGCGTAGTTATATCAAACACCCAGCACATCATGTAGCTACTTTCTATATGACTTGTGCATATTTCATGTGATAGTAATGTTGATTTTCAGCGATAATGATTTATACCCGTATCCTTGTGGGCGTTGGCCGTTTACTTATGTTAGAACTTAATTTATTAGTAAATATTTTGGTAAATCTACGGGTTTTACGGTGAGGGGTTATAACTAAAGTTTTGAAACGTTTTACTTAGAAAATGTCGATATTGGCCCACTCACCCTTGTTTTTCGCCCCTCCGAGGACTTAGACTTTAGTTGGCGGCGATTCGGTGGTGGCATTTCTTTGGTAACTTTGATTTTCTTCTGCGGTATGTTAATTTCCTTTTGTTGTGTGTTATATCCATCTTCTGGGATGGGAATAATTTCCTTTCACGCACCTAGCTACGACACTATGTAATAATGGGTTCTACCCACATTACACTTCCGTATTTTGTTTAAACTCGATTTAATCTGCGCTTATTATTTCTAAATTCCTTAATTAATCTTCCTATAAACTTCGTCCTCCCCTGCAGTGGTCGGTCGGCACGCCTTGAGATCCGGGTCCCACGTGTGGCTATACGGGTCAGGGGTGTCGATTGGTAATAAGAGCTCTAGGTTTTATGCGACCTCCTCACTCATCACACTTAGGTGATGTTTTTCACTAATTCTTGATTCTCTCCTATCGACACCGCGCTTTCGTCGCGCACCAGCTCGACTTCACCGTGGGGAATACGATCGCTCAAGCCATTGAGCCGCCTTCCGTCTAGGAAGAACCGGTGAAGCTGAAGGGTATGGATGTGAAATCATTCTCGCGGGGCCAAGAGACACACTGAAGTAGGAATCTTGGTTGAACATATGGAGGGACGTCTTCAAATCGTGCGGGAGCATGGAGACTTTCCCAGACGAGCGAGTGGGTCCCATTTGCTATTCTCTTCCTTCGTGATCAGAAGCCAAAGCTTCGGTGGAGGTTCGAGGCGGCTCCCTCAGATGAGCATGGTTTGTGGGCGTGTTCAAATATGGGTTGAGCCAAATACGCTTTCTCCAGTACAAAGCTAGGAAGAGAGATGAATTCATGAATACGAAGCAAGGGAAGATGACCGTTCCGAGTACCAGCGGAAGTTCAACTGCCCTATCTCAATACAACGAATTGTGCCGCCAGGTACTTGAGATGCTTCACGGGTTGAGAAAGGGAGCCCGTAAGAAACTCAGGTCACTTGCTGTGTGACGTGCGAGACCTACCGGGAGAGTTCTACGGCGTAAGTGGAGGCTTGAGAGAAGTATACGATGACACCATTCTGAGGAGGAGGAATCTAACAACTTGAGAATAAGGGTAAGGGCAATCTTTCCTTGGTCCTAAGAAGAGCAGGCGTTGAGCGTGGAGGCTACGATTCGGATCATCCGGTGGTGGATCGAACTCCGGCTCCAACCGTGGAGGAGATTCACTAGTGGATCCCGTTTCCTTGTGAGGCACTTCAATTGTCTAATGCTAAATTCTGCGCTCGGTGCAACACTTTGCCATACTGGTGGTGAGTGTAAGCAAGAAACCGGGGTGATACAGTGTTTTGTGGACAGGTGTGACCACCCGGTGTCCACGACGGCGAGTGCCAGTTGACCTGAGGCACTGTTCCACTCAACGGGTTGGAGAGTGCGAGTTCACTTACCATTTTTTGCCTATGGAGGAGCGTTCACTACGGTGATGCTACTCAATATCCTACTGATCTATCCTCGAGTATCTGCCTACCCTGCTCCTATTCGGTATCACGTGTGTGATGCGGTTCAATTTGAGCACCGCGGTGCATTGGAGAACACCATAATACCGCGATCGGGGAGGCAGCTAACCGGTGGATTGGAGGAGCCGATGCAGCCTTAACGGCACACAGCGGAGGAGGCCAAGAGCGGAGGCGAGGGCCGCGGTGCACAGGCGGGAGAAACCAACAACATGGTAGCGGTGGAGGTCGTCATGCGTGGGCATGTCGGGCGAGTCAGCATAATTAATACGGCGGGATGCGCCGAACAGCGATCTCATTATGGAGTCGTTGGAATATACTTGGTCACTTTGCTAGAGTATTAATCGATGGGGTGCTACCCACTTTCTCGGTCATATCTTGCCTTTGTTTGCTCAAACCACTCAACCCCATTGTACTCTATTGGAGTACGGAAATGGGAATTGCTATGCCAAGGGGCGAAATTATTAGCCGTGTACAATGGGGTATCGAGGATGCCCCGTTGTAATTGCTAATCGGGGTGATGCACCGCAGCTTCATTCACTCTCGATATCGTAGACTTGACCCTGTGATTCTAGAATGAATTTGGCTACATCAAAATCATCACCGTTGTTATTGCCAGAGCGGAGAGACGGTTACATTCGACCACACAGGTATGCCTCTTTGTCACTTTCTGTGGAAGCACCCCAGGAAGGTCAAGCACGAGTTGATCTCACCGACCATGAAGGCAAAGAAATTTGTTGAGCAAGGGTTGTGAAGGCTTTATACTTTGCTGAGCTCTAGATCAAGAGAATACTCTTCGTGTTGACGATGTCTTGGGTTGTCAACAAATTTCCCGGTCTTTTTCTGACGATCACCGGACTGCAGCCTGGTCGGGCGTGGAGTTCACCATTGATCGTCTGCTAGTGCGTCCTATATCCCTCACCCCTTTTCATTATGGCACTGCGAGAATTGAGGAGCGAAGCTACAACTCCCAAGAACTCATCGATAAGGGATTCATTCGATTGACTCTTCACCTTGGGAGCTCGGTCTGATGCGTTCGAAAGAAAGATGGCACCTTGAGACTACTGCATCTAAACTAGGCAACTCAGCAGGGTAACGATTAAACCCAATTTATCCTTTGCCTAGAATCGATGATCTCTTCGATCAACTCCGGCGTGAGGGTTTTTTTCTCCAAAGATTGATGCAGTGCAAGTTACTATCGAGTGAAGATCAAAATTGATGATGTGCACAGGCGCCGCTTTCGGACTTCGTTATGGCCACTACGAGGTTTAAGTGAATCTGCCAGGACTAGCAAATACTTTGGTTGCATTGGATCGGTGGTCCAGTATTTCGTCGATATCTCGACAGATTCGTGAGTACATCTTGTCAGCAACATGCTGGTGTATTCTAAATCGGAGGCGAATCATGCACCAGCTGCTGGCATGGTTTTAAGGAGACTAAGGGAGAATCGGCTCGCCAAAGTTCAGCAAATGTGAATTTTGGCTGTCCGGTATCATTCTTGGGCCATATAATCTCTTCGGATGGTATTCTCGTGGTCAGGTGTGATCGGAGAATTGGGAGGCGACCATGAGGCGTGACGGAGATTCAGGGGATTTTCTTGGCTTTAGCGATTGCTCACAGGCGTTCGTGAAGGATTTCTCTTCCATTGCCTACACTCTCCACGGGCTCACCGGGGAAAGATGTTAAATTTTAATACGGGGCAGCGGCTTGTGAGCACGGTTTCCAACGAGCTCAAACATTGCCTCACTCATGCTCAGTGTTAGCACTTCCAGGATGACAGCGGCAACCTATGAGATCTGCGTGCCTCAGCTGAGCGGTTTGGAGTTGCGTGCTAATGCAACATGGACGGGTGATTGCTTATGCCTCCCAGGCAGTACGAAAACCGCATGAGATGAACTATCCTACCCACGACTGGAGCTTGCGACCATCATCTTCGCTTTGAAGATTTGGAGCCACTACCTCTCGCAATGAGACTTTTGCCTAATTTCTGCAAACCACAGAAGAGCACGGAAATATCTCTTCTCAGCGAGATCTAAACCTCGAGGCAATGGCGATGGATGGAACTCTTGGTGACTACGATTGCACCATCGAATACCATCGGTCGTGCAAACGTGGTAAGCGATGCTCTCAGTAGAAATCTTATGGTGTTGAATACTCTTTCTTTGCCATATTCTCTCGACCCGAACTCCAGAATGCTTGGTGTCACTGAGGCGCGCGATAGCGGTGCTTTGCCGCCAGTTTCAGTCGAGACCGAGTGCTCTTGGATCATCCATCTTTACCAAATAAGCGACTCGGATTGTTTAGGACTTATGCATGAAGTCCTAAACGGCGGCGAGGAGACTTGAGAATTGAGTGCCGACAGCTTATATGGGAGTATTAAGATGTACGTGCTGATGATGAAGACTTGAAGAAGGAGATTCTAGATGAGCGCATATCTCAAACATGCTATGCATCAGGGAGCACAAAATGTACCACACCATCGCGACCATTTTACTATTGGCCGAGGAATGAAGAGAAATCGTGGAGTATGTCCCATTCGATGTTTGATAAATCAGTCAAATGAGAAGAAGAAGCCCTTCGGACTACCTGACCCTCCCTACTCCCGGTGGAAGTGGAGAACATCACCATGGACTTCGTGTACAAGTTGCCTTGTATATTCAGAGACTATGACGGTATTTGGGCGTCAGTTGACCAGGCTCACCAAGTCTACTTTTTACTTCTTGAGTTCGTGAGAACTTCTCCTTGAATCGTCTAGCTCGACTCTTTGTTTCCGAATCATTCCAAATACCATAGTGCTGTTAGTATCATCTCGTCGTGACTAGGGTTCACTTCTAAGTTTTGGCGAGCCTTCAGAATGCCTTGGGATCACGGTGCTGTTAACCTTGCTTATCATCCCTTGACAGACGGACGATCGGAGCGAACTATCGGACTCTCGAGGACATGTTGGGTCCTCCATCCTTGATTCGACAAATGGCGGGAGCACTTACCTACGATGGAGGTTTGCTTACAATAACGGCTACACTCGAGCATTGGCATGTAAGCATTGAGGCAGCGTATGGTAAACCTGCGTACTCCTTTGTGTTGGTGGAAAGTTGGAGAAAGAGCACCGTTGTACAGGTGGTAATTTGAGGCGACGAAGAACATTGAGGTGATTAAAAGAAACTTGGTGCGGATAGAGCGGAAGAGCATTGCCAGGAGACATTCTACCGATCGCGTTTATCTTAGATTTAGCGTTGGGTATTTCTTAAACTCTCACCGTGGAAAGGCGTTGTTAAGCAGGGAAGAAGGAAGCTAAGTCCTCATTTTCATCGGACCCTACCAGATCATCGGCGGTAGAACTGTTGCCTACCGACTTCGACCTACCTTAGAGCTTGGAAGTTCATAATGTCTTCATGTATCTATCTTTGTGGAGAATGCGTGTCGGATCCTTCCCATGTCATCGATTTCGGCCAGCAGGTCAGCGGCGACTTGGCGTCTGACGAAGCGATCCGCGATCCTCTCATTGGAAGGAGAAAGTTCTAGAGGCAACATTATCTTGTCAAAAGTTCTTTGGAGGAACCACTTTCTGGTGAGGAGGCCCTACGTGGGAGACGGAGGATAGCATCTTGTGGCCAAATACCGTATCTGTTCTTTAGTAGTTGATTTATATTTGTAAATTTCGGGGACGAAATTTCTATTAGAGGCTTGTTACGGCATCAAGTCTCACGTTTCTATTGTATTTTATTCCCGGCAGTGTAAAATGACCAAAATGCCCTTAGTGGCATAATCATCATTCGGGATTGCATCCCTTCTATCGGTATTTTCAGAAATCTTAATTATTTTTAGTATCTACATTAGGTGCAGGATCGTTGGCCGGCAGGCACTTTCGGGCTCGGACTTGTTTTGTGGACAAGGATTACGGCGGGGGTAAAATAGTAGAATTTACCTTAGCCGTCAATGCAGCAGTGGGCTTAGCCCATGGTTTTGCAGGCACGAGCCTGCATTTGGGGTTGGGCCCAGATCGTGCAGTCTCTTTCTCTGCATGAAATTTGACATCGTGGCCAATTTCAAATTGAGATTCCTTCCTTTCGTTGATTTTTGGCTTTAATGTACTTCTTGTGCATTGCTTCACACTCGACCATTCTCACCCACACTCTTGCCACTCCCTCACTCTCGAGCCTCACCCACTCCCACCACGTTACGCAGCCACCATGCCAAACCACCGTCGGTGAATTTCCTCAAGTCACCATGCTTCCCCGTGGGCAAACCCTCAACTCGAATCAAGGCCCTTTGTGTGAACTGCTGTTAGCACCAAAACCCACTTGCAGTGAAGCCCGGAAAAACCCTCAGAAATTTCTCTATACCCACCTTCAGCAGTTTGCAACAAAAATTGTCCCTTCCCGAACTTCGAACTCATCCCAGGAAGGGGTCATCATCATCATCTCACCATCCTACTGGACCACCCTCGAGCGAGAAGAAAGCGACGACGGCCCGAAAGAAACCAAATTCGCCATTTTTTCCAGCGAAGCTCTCCTCCTCGAACTCGGCCATCCGGCCTCAAATAGAACTCACCACCGTCATTTCGGCCTCCTTGGACCTACGGAACTCAAGCCCGAGATCTGCCATGCAGGATCGAGGCGGATTCGTCGAGTTCGAGTTGAACCGAGAACTTCCAGGCCATTTCTGGCCGTCTCAGATAGTTTGGTCCATCTAGGTAAAATCGAACTCTACATTGAGTCGACTTCATTTTTGGTATAAATTCATGAATTTTGGTGAAGATGCGACAAGTTCGCCAGAAAATCCCGGTTGACGACAATTTCCGGTCGGTAGCGGCGTGACCCGGCGGCGGCGTCCGGCCAGGTTACAGCGGCGTGGCGATGGGCGAACGACTGTTGGCGTCCCGGCGAACCGGTCTGACAGGTCCAACTTCCCGGTTCAACCGGTCGGCAGAATATTCGAAGGTATATTCCGTCAAAACCTAACGTCGAGCATATTCTCCTAGCAATGACGGAATATTCATGCTTGGCAGATCAGAGATATTAAAAAATCGACCAAAAGCGAATATACCGTTAAAAAGTTAACGGCGCCGTTAACTTTAACGGCAGCGGCTTGTTGAAGCGGCGTGAAGCGCGTGTCAGCTAGCATTAGCCAGCGTCGCGTCTTGGCGATAATGGCAGCGTCGCGATCGCTGGCGTGTGGCGGCGTGAAGCGCGTCGCGGCGTCGCCAGGCTGCGATAATGAGCGTGTGACGGCGCGTGGCGCGCGTGACGGCGCGTCTTCGCCTTGTGGCGGCGCGTGGCGGCGCGTGGAGGCTCCCCGCCGACGGCGCACGGCGCGTGAACCCGGTTCCAGGCCAATTCTAGTTCCGTTTCGAGCAAACAAGCGATTTCAAGTCTTTTCATTGCTAAATTGAATTAGACATTAAACAATTAGATTTAAAGTAAACTCTCCTTATAGGTGAGACCTATCAGAACAACCAAGCTGAAGACACCGCTCTGGAGGCTACGATCCCGACTACGTGTCAGTGAGTGGGCCTGGTACTTTGCACTAGTGTATAGAATTGTTTTATGGTATTTTTGAAATATATATGTGTGTGGCATGCCTACTTTTTGTAATTAGACTTATTTTGTGATAACCTTACTTGTTGATTATTGATTTATGATTTGGGTTTATGATGAAACTTGGCATGCATACCTTGATTTTTAATTGTATTACTTAGTTCACATTATGCCCTGGTGTTGCTTGTCCAGGGCGGAGACGGCTGCGTGATCGTTCACACCCGCACCATTACGCTCGACATGGATCCATGATTGGGTGCCGACCTGTTCTAGATTTCCTTTGGTGTCCTAAAGCTTGTTGTGACGCACACTTTGTGCCGGCCTTCCACGTGCATGTAGTGCTAGAGGCGTGGATTATATCAAACACCCGGCTTTGTCATGTAGCTACTTTCTATATGACATGCATATTTGTGTGATAAGTAATGTTGATTTTCTTTGTGATAAATGATTTATACCCGTATCCTTGTGAAGCGTTGGCCCGTTTACTTATGTTAGGGCTTAATTTAGTAGTAAATCTTTAGTAAATCTACGAGTTTCACTGATGAGGGTTATAACTAAGAGTTTTGGAAACGTTTTTGCTTAGAAAATCGTGTGTACTCACCCTTGTTTTTCGCCCCTCGAGGACTTAGACTTTAGTTGGCGGCTTGGTCGGTGGTGGCAGTGTTGTTCTTTGATTTTCTTTACGCAGTGTATGTTAATTTCCTTTTGTTGTATTATTTATATCCATCTTACGGATGGGAATAATTTCCTTTATACGCACCTAGCTCGACACTATGTAATAATGGGTTCTACCCACATTACATAAAATTATTTTGTTAAACTACGATTTAATCTCGCTTATTATTTCTAAATTCCTTAATTAATCTTCCTATGACCCGTCACTCCTGGTGTGGTCGGTCGACACGCCTTGAATCCCGGTCGCGTGGCTATGGTCAGGTGCTCAAAATGAGGTTTTCTCAATAAAGTCAAAAAGCAAAATTAAAATGAGAATTTGGTGTTTTTGTATTTTGCAAATCACCCACAAGGTTTGGGGGTGATTTGCAAAATGAGCCACAAGGTTTTAATTTTTGCATTTTACACCATGTGGTTTTTGAATTGCATCAATTTAACATCTCCGTCAATTTCACCGTCTAATTAGACGTTAAGTGGTGACGTGGCATAGACTTGACCCACATTTTAAGCACTTGTTGACCGTCAATTTCAATATTAAGTACTTTACTTTTTTAATCATTTTAAGAAATTGATGGTTAACGAGTGCTTAAAATGTGTGGGCCAAGTCTATGCCACGTCACCACTTAACGTCTAATTAAACGGTGAAATTGACGGAGACGTTAAATCGGTGCAATTCGGAAATTACGTAGCGTAAAATGCAAAAATTGAAACTTTGTGGCTCATTTTTGCAAATTACCTCCAAACCTTGTAGTGTAAATAGCAGTTTATCCAAGTTTTTAATCATTAAGGGTATTTCAGTACTTTTATATCAACTTTTGGTTATAATTATCATTAACTAAAAAAAGTGGCTATAATTCTATACGATGTTCAAATTTTGGTTATTTTTCCAAATTTCCTCAGCAGGAAGAAACGTCTGTTCGAAATGTAGCTTTTTCGTTATTTTAATCTCTGATATACCATAAATGATTAAGCAATAACGGTTCAAATCTCTATTTAAGAACGCTGTTTTGACATCTAATTGATGAAGTTCCAAATCCATTCTAGCAATAATTGCCATAAGAATTCAAATGGATGTAAATTTCGCAACTGGAGAATAAGTGTCCACAAAATCTATACCAGGTTTCTGATTATAACCTTTAGCCACAAGTCGAGCCTTAAACCTATCTAAGGTACCATCTGATTTGTACTTCTTACGAAGTACCCATTTACAGTCAATGGGCTTTCTTTCACTAGGTAGATCAACCAGTTCCCAAACTTTATTTTTATTGATGGAATCTAGTTCTTCAGTCATGGCTTGATGCCATTGTTCAGACTCAAAACTATCCATCGCTTCTTTATAATTCCTTGGGTCTGGATCTCCTATCGAATGATCTACTTCTTCAAGATTGAAAACATAGTGATCTTTCAATCTTCTAGATGGTTCCCTTTTTCTTTTTTCTCCCACTATCTTGATCTTCCATGATGATATCATGATCATCATCTACATTGTCAATGTCATGATCAACCATGTTCATATCTCCCACTTGATCACTGTCAATGTCATGATCATGAGACAAGTCTAAATCAAGATTGATGTCTTGATTCACATAGGAGAATGTTCATCTTCTTCCAAAGATTTCAATTCTTGTATCGGATAAACCAAATCAGTGGTTTCTTTAAAAGTAGCATCTCTATTTTCTATCAATCCTTTCGTAGGATGGTAAAATCGATATCCAATATTATTGTCAGGATATCCTATGAATTGACATTCCAAAGTCTTTGATTGTAACTTATCTCTAAGTGGCTTTGGAATAAGAACATGAGCCTTACAACCCCAAACTTTCAAGTTTGATAAGTTGGGTTTTCGCCCATGCCATGACTCATATGGTGTCAATGGTTTTGCCTTTGTATGAACTCTATTCAATATATATGCTGCAGTAGACAAAGCCTCGCCCCAAAAATGAAGAGGTAAGTCAACATAAGACATCATAGATCGCATCATATCCATTAGAGTTCGATTCCTTCTTTATGCAAATCCATTTTGTTGCGGTGTATAAGGCATAGTATGACTATGTCTTATACCATTCTCTTTACAGAAATCATCAAAGGCTTCAAATTCACCACCTCTATCACTATTAAGAGTCTTTATAGATCTTCCCAATTGTTTCTCGACTTCTGCCTTAAATTCTTTAAAGCCATGGTTTTCACAATATGTGTAATTATGTGCGAAGGTACACCATAACATTGGTGTACTGATATACACCTGATTATAGTAGAAATAGATTAATTAATTAATTAATTAAGTAAATAAATAAATAATTAATTAAAAGATATGTCATTTGGATATTATTGAATGGTTATATCCAAAAGATATAACTTCTTATGGAGAACGTATCTTCTCCATAAAAGGTATTTGCATCTCTATATAATCTACAGTCCCTTTGTCGGAGTATTCATTCCAACATGTTATAATCTCGGTGATTAGCTACCATCTTGACTTTTGCTTGATAAATTTGATACAAGTTGTGCAGATGCCATGTTTTCAACTTGATATTAAACTTCTTGCAGATTATGCCATGGATTTGCTGGTAGTAGATGCCATACTCTAAGATTAGTGTAGTCATTATATAAATTGCCACTGATCTTAATGAGTTCTATTATGTTCAACTAATCCAGAAGCCATAGATGGTTTCATATTGGAATATATGTAATAATTTAGATGCCATAGATATTACATGAGTTAGGGGAATTTGACTGTCAATGAGGATGTGTACTTGTTAGTAATTTGCTGCAGGAAATAAGTTAGATTGGTTATGGTGAATTAGATGCTCTAGTGGTTTACCAAATTGAATTATAATTTGCTTTCTTTGCTAGAACTCTTTGCTTCATTGATCAATACCTTCTTGTTTTCTTTATTTGTTTTTACTATTACTTTCAACTTTCAAATCCATCTTCATTCGCCACTCCTTGTTTAATTAAAACACCATTGCAATTGGAATTAAGTTAGTTGGTTAGAATTGGATTAATTTCTGTGGGACGATATTAAAGTGCTTGCTTTCTATACTATCGAATGATTCGTACACTTGCGAGCATAAAATTTGGAACTAAATTGGACTGCTTTCGGTTAGTTAATTTTTGCAACAGAGCTCTTCAAATTGACGATTTGGGTCCGAATTTCAAGGAATTGTGATCAGGGTTAGGTTCGTAGTGAAGAAATGGTAAAGGTGATGGTTGTTTGGAAGTATAACTCACTGGAGAACGGCGGTGGTGTCGCCGCTGTTCTCTGAGTTGCAGTGGAAGAGAAAGAAGGTGAGAGTGAGTAGTCGGGGAGAAAGAGTTATGCTGAGCGAGAGTGAGAAGAGTGTGTTGGTGGAGAGAGAGAAGTGTAGGGCAATTTCCCTTGAAGTGAAAGATTGCTATAAATAGCCGGTTATCCTAAATGGAAAAATAATAAACAATTGTTCACGTGTAATCGGGAAGGTTCCACACAAATTCGGAGGTGCAAAATTACCACTTTATCCTCGATCTTAAAACACGTGTAACATTTGTGTCACAAGTCTAATTTACGTCCCGTTTGCGCTCATGCGTTCGTATCGACAAGTACTACTAAAAAATGGTAGAAAGGAGACAAAAGGAGAAATGAGTTTAACCATCCATGTAGGATTTCCACTTAACCCTTCATGGGCATTTTTGTCATTTCACAACTTCAAGGGATTAAACTACAATAAAATTAGGGACGGGTCATAGCAGATAAAAGTTTGTTTGAGCCCTACACATTGCTGAGTGGATCCAACCCCCTTGATCCTCGAAATGATGTTCACCTTGTTTATTATGCTCACACTGGTTACTTATCTGACCCGCATAAGGTGCGTTCTCAAACGGGTTATGTCTTTACCGTTGGAGATACGATAATATCTTGGAGATCGACCAAGCAAGATTTGGTTGCTACCTTTTTAAATCATGCTAAGATTCTAGCCCAACACGAAGTGTCGCGTGAATGCTTTTGGTTGATGAGTATGATTGATCAAATTAGAACCTCATATGGTTTTTCTCTGCATGTATTGACCGATTAAAGAAAGGATACATCAAAGACGAAAATACCAAGCACATTGCTTCGAAGTTTTTCTTCACTCATCAACAACAAGAGCATTAGAAGATCGAAGTCAAGCAAATCCAATCTCAGAGCAATCTTGCCGACCTATTCACAAAGTCACTGTAGAAGACTACCTTTTAGAAGCTTGTTCATGGAATTGGTTTAAGTAAACTTTTAGATTTTCATCTTCGATAGTTCTCTTAGGGAGTTTTGTCGAACATATGGGGAGTATTTGTTGGAAATATGCCCTGAAAGTCAATCTTTGGAAGAAACATTTCAGGACAGTGTCTGTATGTATGGATAACCCTGAATACAGCAAAAGGGCAAAGTCACTGAAGGGAAATTTTCGTAAAACCAAGTTCATTTGAACAACATCATTAGCATGCAATTAACAATTAATTGGCGGAATCATGCTTGTATGCTTCAAATTCAAAACTTTACCCAAGAACTTCTATGCCTAGTAGATATGGTGAACCATTACAAAAACTCAAGAACAATTTGAGTAGATAAATCATATACCTTTGTAGATTCCTCTTTGCCTAAGCAAAGGCTAATCACCCATGGAGAGGGCCTTCATTCCTTGCTTGGATGATGATGGATGAATCGGATTCTCCAAGTTCCCAAAGTAGGGAACCTCTAAGTCTCCACACCAAGGAGAGCCTTGATGAGAAGATGAGTGTCCTAGAGGAAATAGGTTGCTAGCCAAATCCCTCTAGGGAGCCGGCCTCTTTGAGAGAAGAGAGAGCTTTCACTCTCTCAATTCTCCAAAAGAAAACCTCTATGTTGAAAATGTTATAAAGTTTCCTTTATAGCATTTCATAATGTAGTGGCAAACTTGCAATTAAAGCAAGTTTGCTACACATTCTCTCAATGGCCGGCCATATTGGTTCAATGGGCTGTTTGGGCCCTAATGATTCATTAGTCATTAAGTTTTCATACAACTTAAGTCAATGGGCTTGACGTTCGAAGCCCATTGGGCCTTGAGGCCCAAAACTAACCCGAGATCTTTAACGAACTTATTCGTTTGATTAATTAACATATTAATTAATCCTTGCCATAAATAATTAAACCATTTAATTATTCTTACTCATCTCCATTGTTTCATCAAACTCTACCTTACTCGGTGTACGATCCATTAGGTTCCTTTTAGCGAGGCAGTGGAGGATTAGAACTCTTTCAAATCAATTCTGAATTGAAACATACTTTCAATTCTCTCTTAAGTGATTATACAACTTATAGGGCATCCACAAACCATGAGAGACACCTAGCAGTATGTCATGGCTACCCAAGCTAATCAGAAGAGGTGGAGAACCTATTCAGTTAGGATTGCAATGCAATACGGTCCTTCTCTAATACAATACTCTCGACCACATTGTTTGAGATGATAGTTTATTCATGTCTACTATCCAATGTGATTCCTTTACTTATATGATTACCTTGAATATGATTTGGAACGACTTCCTAAATCTTATTCATACTCTAGCCAGAGATTCTTAATCATGTCATAGAGTATTCTCCCTCAAACGGTTTGAAGGTTAGAGATCCCTTGTTGCGCATTCACTTGCCTCCATGGCTAAGTAGCTTAACCCCAACTATGCCGTGGACACCCTCGGATGGGGTGACTTTGACATAATCAAAGATCAAGGACCTCACCACAAGACAACTGTGATGCCTCAGGTCAAAGGACTAATTTGCATTATCCCAACTATGAGTTCTCATGTGACATGATCATGAAAACACATCGTTGATCGTGTTCAGTGGACTCATTCTATATTGAGCACCTACATGCTTGTCTTGGTGTCAGTTACACCAATGACTCGAGACTAGTCACTCTCCTTGAGAGAAGACATAACATGTACTGATCTTAACGGACTGTCAATGCCCAATTGGCAATCCTATGATCAGGAACGTTTAGGATATGTCTATGAACGAGAATCGTCTCATGAACCTAACTTGTTTAGATTACATTCTCATAAGCACATATTCCTTGGACTTATTGTTTAAGCATATAACATTTATATGAGACTACTTTAAACAATAATCATTGCCCTTCATATTAAACTAAATTAGTTTAACATTTGAAATGTCCGTAAAGTATCATCATATGATTGGTTTTAGGGCACATTTCCAACAGTCACTTATTAGGACTATCTCAATAGTTGATATATGTCCAAAATAGTGAATCCATGGACAATGGATTGATGGAAGAAGTAATCTAATGATGTTAGACTACAGAGACCTTCTTCTCATAACCATGATGTTCAAAATGTTCTTGGTCATGGGATTGTCGGAGGGATACTGACAATCCATAGACCAGTACGTACTATGTCAGCTTCAAATGGGAAGGATGGAAAGTCTCAGCCATTCGTGTAGTGACACTATGACAAGTATGTAGGTGCTCATTAAGGGAATGAGTTCACTGAATACAATCGAAAGGGAGTACTTGCATAGAGGTCTACTCACATGTCAATTAAGTAACTCCAATGGTTGGAATAATGTAAGTAATCCTTTGACCTGAGACATCATAGTTGTCTTGTGGTTAAGTCCTTGATCTTTGACTATGTCAAAGTCACCCAATCATGTGGGTGTCCACGACATAGTTGGGGTTAAGCCACTTAGCCATGGAGGCAAGTGAATGATCAACAAGGGATCTCTAATCCTCGTTACGAGAGGAAGAATACTCTAAGATATGATTCGGGAATCTTCGGCCGAAGTAGTGAGTGTAGTAATGGAAAGTGTTCCTTTACGACTCAATTGAATCATATAACATGGTATAATCACATTAGGGGTTTGACATGATGAATCCATACCCTAGTAATATGATTGAGAGTATTGCGTTAGAGAAGGATCGAATTACATTGTAATTCCAATTGAATAGGTTCTCCGAACAAATTCTACATTAGCTTGGGTAGCCATGACATATGTTTAGATGTCACTCATGGCTTGTGGGATCTTATGGATGATTAAATTAGTAATCATCAAAGAAGATAAAGAATTATAATAAGTTTTAATTCACTAGATGATTGGATTAAAACTAATCAATTGGATTGATACCAATCACCTCACTGCCTTGCTAATTAGAACCTAAAATGATTGTACACCGATACACTCTTGTGGTGGAACAACATATGAATGATGGAAATAATTAATTGGATTAATTGAGTGTTATGATTAATTAGAAAGTCTAAAGAAATCATAGAAGCGATAAAAGATCGTTTTGGGCTTAATGAAAAAGTTCGGGTTCATTCGGGCCCATTGGGCCCAAACCTCTTTGGCCTTTTATTCAAGCATAAGATGACTTGAAATTATAAAAGCCCAATAAGCCCAACCAACACTCCATGGCCGGCCAAGATTGAGAGTGAGAGGGAAGAGTCAAATGTTGACTCACTTCTCTCACCTTTATATGGAAAGTTTAATGAAACTTTTCATAAGTGCTTTTGTGTGAGCTTTCAACAAAACAAAAGGGGAAAAACTCTCTCCCTCTCCTCACAAATAGCCGGCCACCAAAGGAAAGAGATAGCTACTCATCTCTCTTTCTTTTGGTCATCCATCATCCATTCCACTACTTGGGTGGGTGTGGATCTTTAGAGGTCTTCAACTTTGGGGACTAGAGGAGAACCAAAAGAAGTCCCAATCTTTCAAGGTGGAGGAAGCAAGGAGGGAGGCTAGGCTCAAGAAGTTCCAGAAGAAAAAGCTTGGAGGTGGTCCATCCTTGGTCTAAAGTCTAGATCAAGAGGTATAAAACTTTACCTTCACTTTGTTCTTCATTTTATGGTAGATGCATCAAATATGAACCTATGCTTCTTGAAGGGGATTTGCATGACTAATGCTTTGATATTTATGCTTCCGTTGCTCTTGCTTATAAATTGAGAATTGTATTTGCATGCTAGTCATTAGAAATCCCACCTCAAATCTCATATTTTCCTTCAAACATTCTAATGTATACTCTCTTATAAAATGTACTATTTTTCCTATGATTAGAAGCACTTTTTCCATTGAGTTTAGTTAATCCGAATTTTGCTTTTTGATGAGGCACTCATTTCGTCATACCCTTATGTATGTTTAAGATCATTCTAAAGATGTGAAACACGATATTGGACAATACCCCACCCTCAATACCCACGTGATACCGAGGCGAGCGCGGCTGTCGACACTGTAAGTGACGAAGCCATTAAATGCATGACAACACTTGATGGAGAAGAAAATAATTTGTATTAAATAGATAAAATCCAACGACAATATGCATATGGTTCGTGAGCTACATTAATTTTGAACAATGAAAATAAAAGTAACCGAGTTCCTACACCCTATCCATAACAAAGGATGGATATTATTATAGAAAATGTAAGATAAAGAAAGATCCCTACACAGCTTGGGATGAACGATCGTAGCCGGCCACGTATCCGACCCCGCCGTGCTGTGCGCAAGGTCACTAAGACCATAAGAAACAAAGTGTGAGTGGACAAAAATCAAAGTTTTAGCAAACCTTTCTCTTTTCAACATACTAACCCCCGTTTTGAAAACCAAAAGATAAATATACCATCGTAGTATAGTTCAAAAGATTTCCTTAATGTTACAATAAACATATCAAAAGGTATAATAACATAAATCACACTATAGTTCCGTCAACATATATATATATATATATAATATGGGAAACCAACACACAGGTATAAAATATCACCCATGTACTGTTGAGGAACAAATTTCAATCACCGTACAAGCACTTTACGTTTCACTAATTTTGTACTTAGTACACACACACATAAGCACTTAGCCACAAATACAAGGCCATACCCGAGAAGTCCTTACGCTAAGGGGGGCCTTTCCCCATAAACAACAATCAAACGTAAGACAAGCTTGCACTAAGGTATTTACCCATTAATACCCCCGGGAGTAATAAAGCATGCGTGTGACCCAAACATGTGAGACTTGTCCTATGGCCATGTGAACGGTACTACAACGTAGTGAAAGCATACCTAGTGTGTTTGAAACATACATACATACTCATGTATAGATATGATAAGCAATATCCCTCTTCATAATTCCCAAATATTTATCATTGCATAAATAAATCCTTTCCCAAAACCATATAACAACATACCGTTTTTAATATTTATAAAAGTGAAATCATAGCATAAACCATTTCATAACGTATTTCATATTTGATAAATAGTGTAACATCCCGTAAAAAGTTTGTTATAAAATACTGTGGAATATTCCTCTACACGCAGTGCGTGTTTATTTATAAGCCATCGTGAGCGTAAGTTTATCAAGCAGGTGCACAATACCCCCAAAACCACTTTTCCCTTTATTCTTTCTTCCCTTCCTTCTTCCTCACTTTCTTTTCCCTGCACTTTTTGACTTTTTCTCCCTTTTCTCTCCGTGAGTGCAGACAAGGCACACCGACGGAAACCCGTCGACCGAAGCGAACAAAAATCACCACCTCCCCGTCTCGACGCCGGACTCAACGGTGCAAACCGCTTGTCCAAACTCTCACCCGTTTGACGGAAACGCAACCGGAAGAACCGGACCTTTCGGCCATTTTCCCGGCCAATCTAGACCGAGGTAGGGTTTCTAACTACCACCATTGTGTTCCCTCTCGGTGAGTAGATGAATTTTTTATAGGTCGCTTGCCTAATTTGGTTGAGTTTGATGCAGATCGCACTTTGCCACAGCTGAACCCTGCAACCTTCGGGCAATTTCAGGCCATTTCCTGAGCTTGTACGACCAATCCAAAGGAAATCGCGTGATTCTACTCTTCTCCACCTTCATTTGATATATGCACGTAATTTTTGGACTTGAAATGAAGAAGATACGGTTTAAAATTACCTTAAACCGGCCAAAATTCCTCAAGTGACGATGACGCGCTTCAAGGACCTAAAGACCAGAACCTATTGACATCGCCGGGCCGATGACGCCAAAGAAACCTGCCGACCGCTTGATGACGTCACGCTTAAACCGGCTTGAGCCGAGCCGCGCTGGACCGGCCTCCCGCCCGGAAGCCGCGTTGACCGGCTTAGCCGAGCCGCGTTGACGGCTTGAGCCGAGCCGTGTTGACTGCTTGAGCCGAGCCGCGTTGACCGCCCGCCGGCCCGTTGACCAGCTCGCGCGTGAGCCGCGCGTGAGCCGCGCTGCGTGAGCCAGGCTCCGCACGGCCGGCGCGTGAGGGCGCGTGGGAGGTCCTTTTCCGACCGTTTTCACGTGCTTCCACTCACAGGACGACGTGTACTACCGGGGTAGTATGCATGTTAATTTTTGAGGTGTTTCTGAACTCCCGGTTGAGCAAACAAGGGATAGGTGTATTTAATTAGTTATTTAGTAACCTTAATGAGTTTAATCATTATTACAAAGGATATCTCATAGGTGAGACCTATCCGCAGGACTACCAGGCTACCCAGACCGGGGCATGATCTGTGCTACCATAGTGTGAGAGTGAGTGGGTCTGTTTTGATAAATGTATATATATTACCGCATATTTTTCAACGCTCTTTAATCGTTAGCGTAGTTGTATATCATGCGAATGTTGGAGGTAGAACATTCGTATTATACGCTATACATGTTTTCATATCGTTGCCTGTCACATGACAGCCCTGTGTATTAGTACTGGCCTTTGTGGCCAGGACTAGCCTTGACGTTAGAGTAGTCACTATCAAGCACCGCTACGCCAGCCTTGGATCCATTGTAGGTACTAGCTCTGTCTTAGGCTGCACTAGGCAACTCTGATTCTTGTGTGACCGCATTCTTAGGCACCCGCCGCTTAGCGCTAGACTCGCGTCATTGTAGTACTCAAACAGATACTTTTTTTATACTAGCCTGCTCAATCGTATTGAAGCACGTGACTTGTGTGTTTACATATGGGTGAGCATGTCGTAAGACATTATATAATTATACCAACAAGTTTTCATGATAGTATTTTGAGGTTCATACCACGGTATGACGATTTTTCAATTATACATAAGCTTTTCCAAAGTGAGGGGTTAGTAAACTCTTGAAAACAACGGTTTATCAAACTTTGCTTTTTGACCCACTCACGGCTTTTATGTTTTGCGCCCCTCCAGCACCTAGTGACGGTTCACTTAGCTAGTGATTCGAGGGCTCTACGCGGTGGTCATGTCGACAGATATCTTCGAACCAGGATTCACTCCTACTTGTAGAAGTTAACTTTTATTTATCCATCCTCACGGGATGTGAATGCTTTTATTTTCCCGCACTATTTACTTAGCTCGATCAAGTTATGCATCCCGTATTATGGGTTTTTGCACCTCACCACACTTCTACTTCCGCACTCAACTCTAATATTCCTACTTTCCACTTAAGTCTTGCATAATTGGCTTTCACACATTACACGCGGTCGCCGCACTCTCGACACCCGCGTGTCCTGATCTGGATGTGCCGATTGGTATCGAGCATAAGTATTAGGCAAGCCTTGCATTTGTCACTTTGTGATATGTGCTATAATAATTTTTTGATTTTGTGATGTCGAACTATGCCCACCTCGCAGAGCACCCGTACTCAGCACTACGTATGAGCCTGTTACACCCCATTTGATTTTGCACGCTTTGGTGCAGTTTTTGCTACGCCTCTTCGTATCGAATTGGCCCTCCTACTCAAGAGAAAATGTCTTGGAGATTGTCGACCTCAAGTTAAGCCGTTTGTGGCAGAGAAACCTCCGAGGTGACTAGAGAATTGGCTCAAACATGTGAGAGAAACCTTCCGAGCCAGAACTATTGTGTGGAAACTTTCTCCGACGGGAACAGCACTTCGACTGCTACGTGGTTCCCCGCAGAGTGAAGCTAGTTCTGGTGGGCTTATGAAGTGACCCTAATTCCACCAAATCAAGGCAGGAAGACTCGGGGCTACTTTTAAGGAACATTTCGAGGCAAGTACTTACCTCCGGAGAATGGGCTAAGAAACGAGACGACTCCTTGATCTCGAGGCGTAAGAGCATGTCAAGAGTTTCAGTACCACCTAAGTTCACCGACCTTTCCCGCCATTGTCCCACCCATTGCGCAATCCGGCTGGCTGCATTTGCCTCGTAGTGGTGCCCCGAAGCACTCCTCGCACCGCAAAGATCTTCATATCCATGCACTACCTACCAGAGTTCTATGAGGCCTTACTCCTGTGTTGAGGATTCTGAGAATACCCCGACAAAGGTGGCGATGACGACGAGTGCAATGTTAATCGAGGAAGAACAACAACAATAACAGGGCAATTCCGCATTTGGGCCGAAGAAGAATCGGCCTTAAGAAGAGTGGCTACAACTCGGGCGATCATCCAAAGGGGGCTCTAACCCCAACACACCTCGAGGAGGTAAAACCAATGTTGGTTCTCGCTCCGAGGTCGAGCAGGCCGGGCCTCAGGGGGTTTCACACTCGCTGTCGCCATGCAAATGTTCATCATTCCGGGAGAGGTAGGCAAGACAGCCACTGCACAGCTGTGGCCATGGAGTTGGGCACTGTCTCAACAAGAGAGCTGCAATGTGACTGCCTTCCCGCAGCTGGTATGCCACCGTACGGATCGCCGGCCCAAGAAACACTTCCATCTTCAAGCAAGGCTTGCTCACTATCGTGGTGATGTGTCTGCACTGAGATGCTTACGCTCCCTATGGGCGTTCCTCGCTCACACCGAACATTCCTCGCTCCAGAGGCTATTCTCGCCTCTCAGGTTATCCGCAAGCCAGGAGTTATCCTCCATATCGCCCTCCGAGTGGTTCGCAGCTGGTATGGCGGCGGCCGGCCACTCGCTGAGGCTACTTGGCGGCGGTGACCGAGCAGTAATCTAACGGTCGAGGGAACCAGGACGGGAGGACAGGGTAGGCAACTGTGGATCAGAGGTCGTACAGACAGTGCATGTGGCCGAGTCAATAACATCATCGCCAGACGCTTCAAGCTAATCCTGGATCTTGTCATGGGCAATGTTGAACATTCTGGTCATTTTACAGAGTTCTAATTGATCCAGCCATATATCATGAGTATCCCTTCAAAGCTTGCTCAAAACCACTCAACCACACTCTACTCCTCTCGAAAGTATGACTTGGGTATCGCCACAAGCCCAGGGGCCAAGCTTGCTTATGTCTGCTGTGAGTATCAAGGATGTCCCGTCCTTGTTAACGGTGAGGATATGCCAACAATCCGGGATTTTCCTCCCTTTGGACACGGCGACTTTGATGTTATCTTGGGTATGGATTGGCTACATCCACTCACGCCGTGGCTGATTGGCTGCCGTAGGGTTGTCATTTTTCGTGAGACTGCATGTGCCCGTTGTGACTTCACCTACGAATTGTAAAAGACATGACTCATTCCTCCGCCATTCATGAGGCTAACGCATGTTGAGGAAAGGTCGTGTTACATTGCCTGTGTTGTGGCCAACCCACTTGAGAACTTCACTCCAGCTGGAAGACGTGTGGCACAACCGCTCCCGATGTATTTCCCTAAGATTGTCTGATCACTTCCGATCGTGAAGGAGAGTTCACCACTGATCTCTTCCAGTACAAACTTGTTTCTTCCACCTTCGCATGAGCCCTGAAAGTTAAGAGAATTGGAAGTCACAATAAGAATTTGTGGATGTATTATTTTTATCCAACTCAGCCTTCGGGGTTATCCTGCCTTATTTTGTGAGAAAGAAGGATGGAAGTTTTAGGCTTTTGCAGATCGACATGTGCACTTTTACCGAAGTAATTCCATTAAAAACCGTTATCCTCACCAGATCGATGACTTGCTTGGACCGCATCTGGTGCTCGTGGCCTTCTTTTGAAATTATTGATCTCGAGGTCGCCACGTACGTTTAAGATCGTGATTTGATGATGTTCCAAGACAGCTTTTGACTCGATATGGCCGTCAGGAGTTTGTGATGCCATTCGGTTAACGCAATGCCTCGCGCGCTTGGACTTGATGAACCTGGTATTCCGTCCCACTGACAGGTTTGAAATGTCTTGACTATATCTTAGCATTCTCTAAGAGTGAAGGAGCATGCACACTCTTCTGCTCTAGTTCGGAAATTGGTGGAGAACTGCATTGTATGCTAAATTCGTAGAAATGTCACTGTATCGAATGAAGTATCTTTCTGGGACATGCCGATCCTCGAGGGAGCTCCTGCTGACCTCGAAAGGTCAAGAAGTGGAGAATTGGGAGATGCACTGCTGTAGCCACCGAGATCCGGTTTTGGTCTTGCCACATTGGTCACGCTTGTGAGGGATTTCTCTGCTTTACTGCCCTCTTCCCTCTCACAAGTTGACCAGAAAGATGTCGCTTGAGTGGGATGATGATTGCAGCCGGAGTTTTGTAAGTTGAAGCATTGTCTTACTCATGCACTGCCTTGCACCTCTCCCACGGCAGCAGTACTGAGAACACAAAGGATGCTTCTTGAATGGTCTGGCCGTGTTCCATGCGCATGGTAGGGTAATCGCCATATCCCGCTGAAACGACATGAGATGAACCACCACTATGAGACCCGAATTTGCAAATGCACATTCTTGATCGGTAACTGCCGCCCTCTGAGAAACGCGCAAGATTTTCATTGATCACAGCGAGTCCAAGTACTTCTGCCCACGCAGAGATCCAACTGAGACAACGGCTCAGGGATGGAGTTGGACAGTGATTATGATTGTTCTATCGGTGCACCATCCTCGACGGCGCCAACGCCGCTGCTGTGGATGCACTCGCAGGAAAATCATCTCAGGTCGGCCTCAACGCATCGGGCGCCTGTCATATTCCTTTGACCGAGCTCAGGAGTACAGCATTTTGGGTTATGATCATACCGAGCTTGTCACAACCTCTGGCTAGACTCATTCTCGTTGATCGATTCGTGAGCTCCAGTGAGCGATCCTACTTCTGCAAATTGATTCAGTACTTCTTGATGGTAATGAGGATACTCGTAGTTCGACGTTCAGACGGAGGTGCTTCATGAAATGACCGGATGTATGCCTTCAACGATGCAGATTCTTGAAGAGAAGGCAATCTTGATGAGGCTCATGTTTGTTCTGCCATGCATCCGTGTAGTACTAAAATGTACCATACAATCCGACCTTTCTACTAACAAGGAGAATGGAAAAAGGAGCTTGCAGAATACGTGAGTCGTTGCTTTAATCTGGCTGCCAGGTCAAGGCCGAAGAAGAAACCGTTTAAGCATTATAGCCACTCTCACTCCAGTGGAAGTGGGAGAATATCACCATGGACTGCAGTACAAGCTACCCCTAGCTCGTGGAGGTTATGATGGTTTGGCGGATCGATCAGGTCAACCCACTTCCCGCCCGTCCGTGAGAATTTTCTCTCTCTTGACCGTTTGGCTAAACTTTTCATTGACGTGAGTTGTCAAGTACCATGGTGTTCGCGCGTATATTCGATCGTGACCCTGCATTTACTTCCATAGTTTTGGAAAGCTTTTCGCAAAGCTTTGGGTTCGAGACTACCTGCTCAAGACCGCTTATCATCCTCGCATCGCACGGACAGTCGAGAGAACTATCCAGACCCTTGAGGACATGCCGAGGTCCTCAAGGCGTCTCTGTAGATAAGTGGCATGATAATCTTCTTGGTGAGTTTGCCTACAACAACAACGCTTTCATTCGAGCATTCTATGTCTCCATCTCAAGCGCTTGTATGGTAAGCCTTGCCGAACTCCCTTGTGCTGGCTGAGGTTGGTGAGCGAGCCTGCTGGTCCTGGAAATCGTTGAGGAAACTACATCAGACATCCAGGATAAAGGGAAACCAAAGTCAAGCCAGATCGACAGAGTATTGCCAACTGGCCACTTGACCGACCGTTTATTCAAATTGGTGACATGGTACTCTGGAAGTTGTCACCTTGGAGAGGCGTTGTGAGATTCGGGAAACGAGGGAAGTTGAGTCCTCGTTACACTGTCCGTATGTCGTCACTCGAACGGATTGGTGAGGTTGCTTATAGGCTTGAGTTACCTTCCGAGTTGTCAAAGGTGCACAATGTCTTCCATGTGTCCTTGTTCGATAATATCTCCGACCCTTCATGTTATTCATCCTCAACGCTTGGAGGTAAACCAGATTTTGACTTATGATGAGTTACCAAATGACTATCCCGGGATTGGAAAGACAAATTCTACTGGAAAGAATAAGTCGATCACCCAGTGTGTTTTTTGTGGAGAAACCACTGGTGGAGGAGTCAACCCGGGAGACTAAGAGCAAATGAGAACTCCATCACTCTATTTGTTTTTCACCCTACTTGATGTAATCCAATTTGAGGACGAAATTTCCTTAAGGGGGTAGATTGTAACATAAATTGAGACCATTTGCATGCTAGTCATTAGAAATCCCACCTAAATTTACATATTTCCTTCAAGACTTAATGTATACTCTCATGACATAAATGTACTATTTTTCCTATGATTGTGAAGCACTTTTTTCCATTGAGTTTTAGTTAATCTGGACTGCTTGATGAGGCACCTATTCGGGGCTGGCTTATAATTCTTTATGTATGTTTAAGATCATTCTAAAGATGTGAAATATCATATTGACACACCCCCACCCTCAATACCCACGTGGATACCGAGTGCGAGCAGCGTGCCGGCCGACACTGTGAAGTGACGGCTTTTCATTAAATGCATGACAACACTTGATGGAGAAGAAAATAATTTGGTATTAAATAGATAAAACTAAACGCATAAATATGCATATGGTTCAAAGAGCGTACTAACTTTTGAATGAGTCATAGTAAACCGAAGTTCTTACAATCTCTATCCATAATGTGGATGGATATTATTATAGAAAACAAGATAAAGAAAGATCCCTACACGCTTGGGATGAACGATCGTAGCCGCCACGTATCCTCGACCCCGCCTGGGCAAGGCAGCCACGCACCCGAAGGCAAAACAAAGTGTGAGTGGACAAAATCAAAGTTTTAGCAAACCTTTCTTTCAACATGTACTAACCCCCGTTTGAAACCGATAAATATACCATCGTAGTATAGTTCAAAAGATACTTTAATGTTATAATTTAAAACATATCAAAAGGTATAATAACATAAATCACGCTATAGTTCGTCAACATATATATATATATATATATAATATAAACCAACACAGGGTATATGCGCGATCACCCATGTACTCTGTTGAGGAATGCACCTCAATCACCGCAGACAAGCACTTTACGTTATCCACTCACTTTGTACTCCTAGTACCACACACATAAGCACTTCAGCTTGTAGCCGTCATACCCGAGTCCTTTACGCAAAGGGGGCCTTTTCCCCATGTAAACAACAATACCAAGACAAGCTTGCACTAAGGTATTTACCTGACAATACCCCCTGAGTACACAATATGCAGACCCAAATGTGAGACTTGTCCTATGGCCATGAGAACTGAGACTACAAATCGTAGAGTGTTACTACCTAGTGTTTGAAAACATACATACATACTCATGTATAGATATGATACAATATCCCTTTCATAATTCCCAAATATTTATCATTGCATAACAAATCCTTCCCAAAACCATATAACAACATACCGCTTAATATTTATGCAAAAGTGAAATCATAGCATAACCATTTCATAACGTATTTTCATATTTCTGATAAATAGTGTAACATCCCGTAAAAAGTTTGTTATAAAAATAATTTCGTGAATATTCTCTACACGTGCGTTGTTTATTTTGTACACGTGAGCGTAAAAAGGCATCGCTTTGGTGGGTGCACAATACCCCAAAACCCAATTCTTTCCTTATTCTTTCTTCCCCTTCCTCTTCCCCACACTTTCTTTTCCCCTTAATTTTTGACTTTTTCTCCCTTTTCCTCCGTGAGCACAAGGCACACCGACCAAACCCGTCGAATCGAAGCGAACAAAAATCAACACCTCCTTCGGCCTCGACGCCGGCGGACTCAACGGTGCAAAACCGCTGACCAACTCTCACCCCGTTTGACGGGAAACGCAACCTAAGAACTGGACCTTCGGCCATTTTCCGCTAATCGACCGAGAGGTGAGGCTTCTAACTACCACCATTGTGTTCCTCTCAGTGAGTAGAGATGAATTTTCATAGGTCGTTTGGCCTAATTTGGTTGAGTTTTGATGTCGACTTTGCTACGTTGAACCGCAACCTTCTGTGGCAATTTCAGGCCATTTCCCGAGCTTGTACGACCAACTAAAGGTACACCGTGTGGATTCTACTTTTCTCCAGCTCATTTTGATATATGGCACGTACTTTGGACTTGAAATGAAGAAGATACTTAAGTTTAAAATTACCCGTGAACCTGCCAAATTCTCAAGGATTCAGCATTTGGCCACGGCAATGCCTACTGACCAAAAGACCGAGAACCTGTGCAGCTGGCCGACGCCAGCGTATGACGTCAGCAAACCCAGTCGACCGGGCTTGATGATCGCTCGCCGGCTTAAACCTACTGAGCCGAGCCGCTGGGACCGGCCCGCCGAGCCGCGCTGACCGCGTTAGCCGAGCCGCTTGGACGGCCTGCCGAGCCGTGCTGACCGGCTTGAGCCGAGCCGCGCTGACCGCCGCCGCGGCCTGGCTGGGACCGCCTCGCGTGAGCCGCGCGTGAGCCGCGCGCGGAGCCATGTGCCCGCACCCACTCGCGCGCGTGAGGGCGGTGGGGACAGGCCCTTTTTCCGATCCGCTTTCTCACGTGTCGACTCGTGATCACGGTACCACTCCTGCAGTATGCATGTTAATTTCTTTTGAGGTTTTGAACTCTCCTGCTGAGCAAACAAGGGAGGGTGTATTTAATTAGTTATTAGTAACCTTAATGAGTTTAATCATTATTATAAAGATATCTCATATAGGTGTGAGACCTATCCAGAGGACTTTCATCGGCTACCCAGATCAAACACGACCCTATTACCTACAGTGAGAGTGGGTCTTTGTTTTGATAAATGTATATATACGTATGGCTTTTCAACGTCTCTTTAACCGTAGCGTAGTTGCATATCATTACGAATGTTGGAGGTAGAACATTCGAGATATTATACTGCCATACATGTTTTCATACTGCTGTTCATCATTAGATGTATACACCCTGCAGTATTAGTACTGGCCTGCGGGCCGTGACTAGCCTTGACGTTAGGAGTAGTCACTGATTTGCGACGCCATTGAAACATTTTGGATCCATTGTAGGTAATAGTCTCGCCTGAGGTTGCACTATTAGGCAACCTTGGCCTCAGGATCAAGATTCAGCACCAAACATAGCGCTGACTCATTACGTAGTACTCAACAGATACTTTTATACCTTAGCCTGTCACCTGTGGTTTAGCCACGGACTTGTGTGTTTACATATGGGTGAGCATGTCAAGAGAGCATTATATATCTAGAGTACCCGAATGTTTTCATGATAGTATTTTGAGGTCTGGTACCTACGGGCATGACGTATTTTCTCACTATACATGTTTTCCAGCTGAGGGTTAGTAACCTGAAAACAACTGGCTTTATCAAACTTTGCTTTTGGACCACTCCCAATCGCTTTTATGTTTTTTGCGCCCTCCAGACCTAGTGACTTGGTTCACTTAGCGGTGATTCGAGGGCTCTACGAAGCAAGTGGGTCGGCGTGTTCGACATATCTTCGAACTATGTAGATTCACTCCTACTTGTAGTTAACTTTTTATTTATCCATCCTCACTGGGATGTGAATGTTTTTATTTTCCCGCACTATTTACTTCTAGCTCCGATCGTTATGCATCCCGTGACATGGGTTTTAACCTCACCACACTTCTCTACTTCCGCACTCAACTCTTAATATTCCTACTTTCCATAATTTAAGTCTTGCATAATTGGCTTTCTGGCCACATTACACGGTCGTCAAAGACTTCGACACTCGCGTGTCCGGACGGATGTGTCAAATAGTCCCAATCACCAATTAAATCCATTTCTCAATATATATACCATAAATAGAACAAATATGGTTGCTTCAACAATTATCAACATATATATATTTAATAATAAATATATATAATTAAACATGCCTTGTAATAAAACTATTTTAAACCATAAAGAAATCAATTCTATAAACCTTTTCAATCACAAAACCATTTAATAAAGCAAAAGTCCATCTCCACATATGATCGGGAGGAAATCTCCCTCGAAAGGTTCTCCTCGGATGTGCGGAGCCGAAGAATTACCTATTTAAAAGTTAGGGGATGACTAGACTTTCCTAAAATAATTAAAAAATAGGCCTTAAAAGAATCCCCAAAAATATGAATATTTTAGCGAAAACGGGTTCAAAAATGAATTCGGCCTGTCCTACCGCTGCGGCTGCTGTGGCGCTGGCCAAGACGCGCGCCACGGAAACGGCAGGCTTCCAGGCCCACGCGCCGGAAACCCCTCACGCTCGCACGCCGTACGCTGGGCCGAAACCCCCTGGATTTTCGCCCCACACGCGCCTGGGAACCACAACCCACGCGCCAAGGGCTTCACGCGCCGGCACGTGGGGTCCCACGCGCGCCGGCACTGGTGAGCCCACGCTGGGCCGGCACGTGGGTCCCACGGGCCGGCGCGCGGGTCCCCCACGCCAGCCACGCGCCCCACGCTGCCTTGCCGACACACGACGCTGCTGCCGACGGCCCACGCGCCCACGCCGACGTCGCGCACGTTAAAGTTAATCTTAATATACCTTCGCCGTTAACGGAATATTCCGTCGTCCCTTCCTCTTGCGGCCGCTGAGTCTGCCGTCGCGCCGCCGTCCCCGGTTCGGCCGAATCCGGGAATTTTAATACCGATTAAGTCCCAAACTCAAAAAATTCGTATCTTCTTCATTTTTGTCCAAAATTCACGGCCATATCAAATTGAAGGTATTGAAGAGTAGAATATTTTTTACCTAATTCCGTCCTCTCCTTCAATACTGCACCAAATTTGACGTACTTTCTTATATAGAATGAACCATCAATCCAACAAAACCAATGGTAATGGTCTCGAGGCTTACCTTGGTCTCGGCTTACGTAAAATGGGACTACGCTTGCTTCTAAACTGCCCGAATACGTCGGTTTGAACGAACGGTTCTAGTTTGAAGAATCTGAACACAAATTTCGTCCAAATGACGAGACGATCGTGATCGTATGGATTTTGGGCTACGGTTTGGTGGTTTTGTGATCTCAACCAATATTAGGTTTCTGAGTTTTGGAACTTTGAGAGAAAATGGGAGAGCAGAATGAGTAGAGGAAAAGGAAAAGTGACGCACATCAAATGGGGAGGGTTGGCGGCCGCAGTCAGCCCAAACCCTAATTCTCATACACGGAGGGAAATTACCAAATGCCCTACACTTTAAAGCTCAGAACGTTCTCGTTTGAACCCGAATTGAGTTCCGCTTGCGCCACGCGTTCGTGTCGACGAAAGTACATCAAGAATATGTAAAGAAATAAATTTTTAGAAGTCGTGTCAATGAAAAGTCAACAAAAAGTCAAACATTGACCCTAGGGGTATTTTTTGGTCATTTCACATAAATTTTGGGGACGGGTTGTATCAATCTACACCCTAAATAAAATTTCATCCGCGAAATTACAAACAAAAGTACTAAACAAATGCGGATACCGCACAGATATGCTCCTCAGCTTCCCAAGTGCCTCACCTCTCGTGGTTACTCCACCTAACCTTCACCAGAGGTATCACCTTGTTCCTCGTAACCTTATCTTTTCGTCCAAAATCTCCACCGGTTCCTCCGTAATCAACCTCTCATCCAACCGCAAAGGTTGCGGGCCGAAGGGCTGGCTGAGACTGTATACATACTTCCTCAACATAGAGACATGGAAGACATCATGTACCCGAGATAACTCCGCCGCAAGGCTAAACGATACGCAACCGGCGCAACACGCCCCCACAATCTCATAGTGACCAATGTGCCTGTAATTTAGCTTACCCCACTGGTCTTCACAACACCCTTCCATGTGGCGCACAATCTCAAGAACACAAAGTCACTAACCGTATACTCGCGCCTAGGGAGGTTATTCCGCAATACTTTCCGTTTTGTCTTGGGCCGCTTCGTGCCAGCGCCTAATCACCTGAACCTCTCCCGTAGTGTCATCCACCAACTCGGGGCCCCTGCGCTCGGCTCCGCTCGGGCCCAACACAATGGGGTCTTCACGCTTACCATAACGCCTCAAACGGCATGATATACCGACATTTAGAGTGAAAACCGCAGTGCAAACTCAATCAACGCTGTGTGATCATCCCAACTTCCCAATTGAAGGACCGACACTCTAACAGGCCCTCCAAGGTCCGAATCGTCCCTCTCGACTCCACCATCCGTCCGTGGGTGGAAAGTCAGACTGTGGCGTGTTTCGTTCCCATAGCCTCCCGAAATGCCTTCCAGAATGGATGAATCTTGGATCTCTTATCCATATGATGTAAAACCGGGTACCCCATGAAGCTTGGATTATCTGGACTCATACGGCATTTCGCCAATTTATTCAACTCTGTAATCCTGACGAATTACAAGAGTAAAATGAGTTGTTCGTCAAATGTCGACGATCACCCAAATACCATCACAATACACTTTGCTCGTAGGCGGTAACCCAAACACAAAGTCCATGAAAATATCTCCCATTTCAACCGGAATAGGAAGCTTCCCGCGACAACCCCCCGAAGGTTTCGCTCCGCTCACCCCATCACAAGTGAAACACCACCTGAGCCATGATATCTTTCTTCATCCCCGACCAATAGTAGTAAGGCTCTGACAGGCTTCCAGACATCTCAGACGCCTTCTATGCAAAGCATGTCGAGATGTGTGCCTCATCCAGATTTCCTCTTCAATCCACTTATCACCTGGGGTACGAATAACGACTACCCAACACTGCACTCCATCCTCCCATCACATAATCCTGCCTCACACCGCCAAGAACTTCCTCCTTAAGTCAGATACACCGTAACCAATCCCCCGGGCCTCTCGAACTTTATCCACCAAAACATCTAACCTGAAATGAGCTAGCAAAAAGCTCCATGATTATCCACATTAAGACAGCACCCGTGCTCCTCAACTCACCCAACACGGGAATGTAGGTCGCCCAATGGATGCCACAACTCCCATGATTTCCGACTGCAGTCGCTCACTACATTTGCTTTACTGTGATGATAATCGATGGCACAATTATGGTTCCATCAACTCCATCCATCTCCTCTGCCTCAAATTCAACTCACCAAGGTAAAGATGTACTTAGAGACTTCCAGGTCGGTAATACGGCAAGTCTCCCATACAAATAATGCTCAAATTCTCAAAAAGCAAGGACCACAAAGTTTTTTTGGAACCTGTGATCATGAGTAGGATACTCCACAGGCCGTTTGAGTTGTCCTGATGCATAGGCGATGACCTACCATGTTGCATCAACACACAACCCAAACCATGCAACGAAGCATCTGTAGATATCGAACTCACCGTCTCATCAGTACACTCAACACCTGCATGAGTAAGGTGATACGAAGTTCCCTTGGAAATTCGGGCCACAACCGTCATCCCAAATGAACTTAACATCCTTCCCGGTAGTTTATAAGAGGTCCCGCCATGATGAGAAATTAAAAGATTCTAAACGACTGCAGAATAGCCTGCTAAACCCAAGAAACTTCTCACCTCGCCACATTAGTTGGTCGCTCCCACTACTACCGCCTCCACCTTCTCTGTGGATCCACAAAAAATGCCCCAGGGATCACATGCCCCAAGAAACCGATACTATCCAAACAAAACTCACACTTATTTAACTTAAGGACAATCAATGCCCTCAAACTCCAAAACAATCCTCAAATGTTCATGCTCGGCCCCACTCGAGTAAATCGATGTCAGCCATGAACACAATCACAAACCGCTTCCAAATGTTACTATTTTTAAGACTCGCTCATCAAATCCAATGCGGCCGAGCATTAGTCAACCTAACTGTATCACTCAAAACTCATAATGTCCGCAGCATTTCGTTCAAGGTGTTTTAGGTACATCATCCCGCATACGTAACCGATGATATCCGTATCGAAGATCAATCTTGAGAAAACTCTGCACCTCTTTCAACACCGATCAAATGTGTCATCAATCCGGTGGCAATGGCAATCTGCTTCTTCACCGTCACCATTGAGTTGCCTCAGAGTTCATGCATAAACGCATACTCCCATCCTTCTTCTTAACAACAACACGGAGCACCCAAGGTGAAGTGTCAGCTGAATAAACCCCATCAACTAACTCACAGCCTTTAACCCCCACCTCACTGAGCCATACGATACTACGCCAGAAAAGTGTGATCCGCACTGCATCGATCAATCGTAAACCCGATCTCTCTCGTCGAGCTAAACCAAGTCCTCAGAAAACGTTGGGATATTCATTGACCACGCGAACATCCTCTGACACTGTTGAGAATCTTCCTTCATCACCACATGGGCCAAGCACCCCGACAACCCTTCCCGCAACAACTTCTTCGCCCGAGTGATGGAAATCTCAAACCGTCTGTAACACCTTCTCTCGCCTTGAAGACAACCCCAGTCTACCCGCAGATTTGGAATGTGACCACTTGCACGACAATCCACGTATGGCATGATACTTGGATAACCAATCCATACCTGTATCAATATCAAAGCTTCAACGATGTTCAAGGGAATGAGCTCGCCCATGAGTTCGCCGCCAACAAAACCGGACAATCCCTGGCCTCCCATTGAACGGCACTAGTCTCATTTCATAGGTTGAGCAATAACTAACTCTACACTAAGAGGTGAGGGTTGGGGATTTATCTTCTTAGCAAACATAGGGGAAATCAGCTGCACGTGTAGCACCCTATCACTAAAATTCTAGCATGATAATCGAAAATCTCTTTTAACGATCTATGATAACTCGACTTCGCCGAGCATCCACATTGAGGCACATAGTGAACACTTCCGCCCGTGCCTCGGCCTCATTACGGCTCCAGCATGACTCCTCCGCGGTCCCCTCCTCTCAAACGGGTCCACCGCGGTTCATGACTGCCTGGTACTACCAAGCACATAGCACCTCCATTCGCCGATTCTGGCCCCACTTCGTTGATTCAACACCACTCGATCACCCTCTGTGGGGTCCTGCCACACTACCACTACTCCCTTGCCGCTGAAGTAGTGGGCACTCACGACGCCACGATCCATCGCCCCGCAATTATGGCAACCACCGATCCAACTGACAAGGACCAAAATGGCCGCCTGCTAACGCCCACGTAAAGGTCGATCCTATTGAAATAACCAAGCAGAATACCGTGAGTTACCCATGTCCTCCACTGTGACCGAGAACCCGAGTTAGGAACCTCCAATTCGTAAAACCAGAGCTTCCGACCGCTCTTTTCTTGAAGCCCTGCCGTTTCCACCGCCAACAGGGTGCCTTCCTGCCGACGTCCCCGCTCACCACCCGTACTCAGCTGCCCCCATAGTCGCTAACCATAGACTGGCCAATGTCCAAGCACCCAACTCCATCTCGATAGGTCGTGCATCGGTGTCCACAGCTGATGATCCCGATGTCACGCCGCCCTCATGAAACCGAGTTCCGTAACTCGCCGCATTATTCTCCATCGGGCCGGGCAATACCTCTAAGCTCACGAAATCAAGTCCATACTGACACACGCCATAGTGCCCTCGTTGATCCAAGAACTCTCTCCTCTTCCCCACTTTATCAGGAGTGAAAAATCTCATACGAAACCTCTCGTTTAAATCGGCCCCTGCTGCACAGAATGCCCCCGCGGAAAAGTACTTCCTCGCTGTCCCACCAACTACCGGCACTCCCGAAGGAGGAAGAAGGTGCCGTAGTAACTCGCCGATCCTCCCAGACACCATACCGGCGGGAAGGTCTTCACCTTCTGTAAGCCACAGCTCCTACTGCTCCACCCGTAGCAACACCCTCAAGCTCCCATACACCTAATCCACGAGCACCAGGAAAGCACGGCCCCCGCCGCCCTAACTGCAATGACTTCCACTCTACCGGGCAGCTCACAAACCGGGTCGTCGTCAGAGGTGGCATAGCTCTGCTGAAAGGGAAACACCGAGATACTCGCATAAGAATGACATACACCAAGTGTCAAGTGGGGCACTTTCCCCGAACCTATGCTCGACACCAACCGACACACCCCACCCTCGATACCCACGTGGATACCGAAAGGAGCGTGCCGGCCGACACCTTTAAGTGACGGGGTTTAAATGCATGACAACACTTGATGGAGAAGAAAATAATTTGTATTAAATAGATAAAATCCAACGACAATATGCATATATGGTTCGTGAGCGTACTAATTTTGAACAATGAAAATAAAAGTAAACCGAAAGTTCCTACAATCTCTATCCATACTGTATGGATATTATTATAGAAAACAAGATAAAGAAAGATCCCTACACAGCTTGGGATGAACGCATCAAAGAGTCGCACGTATCCTCGACCCTTCACGTGGCGTTGTCACTAAGACCTCGGAGTATGCGCAAACAAAAGTGTGAGGGACTTTGCTTTATTAAAATGGTTTTTGTGATTGAAAAGGTTTATGAAATTGATTTCTTTATGGTTTAAAATATTCGAGCATGCTTTAATTATATATATTTATTATTAAATATATATATGTTGATAATTGTTGAAGCAATCCATATTTGTTCTATTTATGGTATATATATTGAGAAATGGATTTAATTGTGATTGGGACTATTTATCAAATATGAAAATACGTTATGAAATGGTTTATGCTATGATTTCACTTTTGCATAATATTAAACGGTATGTTGTTATATGGTTTTGGAAAGGATTTATTTATGCAATGATAAATATTTGGAATTAAGTAGTGATATTGCTTATCATATCTATACATGAGTATGTGTGTATGTTTTCAAACACACTAGGTATGCTTCACCACGTTGTAGTACCGTTCTCATGGCCATAGGACAAGTCTCACATGTTTGGGTCACACGCACTGCACCTGTAAGTATTGTCCTAAGAAATACTCTTAGTGCTTGTCTTACGTTTATTGTTGTTTATGGGGAAAAGGCCCACCGCGTAAGTGCGATCCCGGCAGACGTGGCCGCGCGCAAGTGCTTACATGTGTGGTACTAAGAGTACAAAATTAGTGGATAACGTAAAAGTACTGTACGGTGATTGAGAGGCTGCTCTCAACCCGTACATGGGTGGACGCGCATATACCTCCTGTGGTTATTTTCCATATTATATATATATATATATGTTGACGGAACTATGAACTGCAGATTTATGTTATTATACCTTTTGATATGTTTTTATAACATTAAAGTATCTTTGAACCATACTACGATGGTATATTTATACTGGAGCCAAACAAAGGGGTTAGTATGTTGAAAAGAGAAGGTTTATGTTGCACCCTTTGATTTTTGTCCACTCACACTTTGTTTTGGCGCCCCTTCAGTCTTAGTGACACCGCTTCGGCGGGCCGAGAGGACGGGCGCTTCCGATCGTCTTCATCCTAACCGTGTGGTGGGATCTTTTCTTTATCTTCAAGCTTACACAATATCCATCCCCGTGCATGGATAGAGATTGTAGGAACTCGCTTGTTTTTATTTTCCAACGCTCAAAATTAGTACGCTCAACCATATGCATATTGTCGTTGGATTTATCTATTTAATACAAATTATTTTCTTCTCCATCAAGTGTTGTCATGCATTTAATGGCTTCACACTCCTTACGAGTGTCGGCCCGCTCGCACTCGGTATCCACGTGGGTATCGAGGGTGGGGTGTGTCAGATATCCTGCATTAACTCACTTTTTCTCCTTAAGTCTACTAGATTACCGTAGCAAGGTTTTTGTGAGTTTGTCTTTTTGATATGCGCCATTACAATGAGACTCATGTTAGCAACTACTTGCACCTGCCGAGAATTGACGACAACAACTGCCATCTCCTAATCATGAAGACATGATGCGACTAGTTCTTAAGTTGTACACACTCAAGGGGGAGTGTTGTGAATAGAATTATTAATTAGGTATGATTGTGTAAACTTAAAGTAAAATCCCAATATGATTTGGAGATCAAATTATCATAGGTTTGTATTACTTGCAAGGCAAGAAAGTCCAACATGATTAGTATAAATAAAGGTACAAGGCCAGGTGCGAAAGACAAATTGTCGTTGTCCTAAGCCGTAGACACCTCCCTACTTTTATAATTAGTTTCACAACAATATCAAACATATGGTTGAATTATTGATTTAAATTAAATAAATATATTCGTCAATTATATAAAAATCAGTAACAAGATAACACCCAAATATATCTATCACAATCAATAATAAATATAATAAAAAATAATCTAGTATGTGATATCAAGAGAGACACATTGTCGTTGTCCTAAGCCGTAGACACCTTCCTACGTGCAAGTTATAATGGCTATCTATAACTCTAAGATACAACCCTTGAATCTCACAGATTGTCTGATCCAGCAGACAAAGTGTCAAGTAGTGATCAATTGGTCATTAATGAAGGATGGGTAGGAGAGAATAATAGGGGAATAGATGGAGTACTAGAAGACTGTATAGGAAGATAAGAGAATGTATTCAAAGTATATGAGTTCTCCTATTTGTAGAACTTTATGCACCCTTTGCCTCCGCCTACCCATCCACACACACACAAAATATTCAAAACTCCACACATAGATATGAATGGAAGAAATTTATGCAACTTTATACCATGCATTGGGTGTAGGTGCCTTCCTAACTTGAACTTACACTTAATGTTCATAGCTTTTACCTAAAATAATTATAAGTGAACTAAGTCTTGAACTAGACTCTTCCAATTCAGATTACAACATATGAGATAAAAAACTTGGCGCAATTTATGGGTCATATACCGACAATATATGAATTAAATGATGACAACATTGTTGGAAATGTGCCCTAAAACCAATCATATGATGATACTTTACGGACATTTCAACTGTTAAACTAATTTAGTTTAATATAAAGGGCAAAGGTTATTGTTTAAAGTAGTCTCATATAAATGTTATATGCTTAAACAATAAGTCCAAGGAATATGTGCTTAGTAGAATGTAATCTAAACAAGTTAGGTTCATGAGACCATTCTCATTCATGAGACATATCCTAAATGTTCCTGATCATAGGATTGCCAATTGGGCATTGACAATCCGTTAAGATCAGTATGTGTTATATCTTCTCTCAGGGAGAGTGACTAGTCTTGAGTCATTGGTGTAACTGACACCAAGATAAGCATGTAGGTGCTCAATATAGAATGAGTCCACTGAACACGATCAACGAGGAGTTCTCATACTCATGTCACATGAGAACTCATGGTTGGGATAATACAAAGTAGTCCTTTGACCTGAGGCATCATAGTTGTCTTGTGGTTAGGTCCTTGATCTTTGACTGTGTCAAAGTCACCCCATCAGAGGGTGTCCACGACATAGTTGGGGTTAAGCCACTTAGCCATGGAGGCAAGTGAATGCGCAACAAGGGATCTCTAACCTTCAAACCGTTTGAGGGAGAATACTCTATGATATGATTAAGAATCTCTGGCCAGAGTATGAATGAGATTTAGGAAGTCGTTCCAAATCATATTCAATGTAATCATATAAGTAATGGAATCACATTGGATAGTAGACATGAATAAACTATCAAACCAAACAATGTGGTCAAGAGTATTGTATTAGAGAAAGACCGTATTGCATTGCAATCCTAAACTGAATAGGTTCTCCACCTCTTCTGATTAGCTTGGGTAGCCATGACATACTGCTAGGTGTCACTCATGGTTTGTGGAAGCCCTAAAGGTGTATAATCACTAAAGGGAGAATTGAAAGTATGTTTCAATTCACAATCGATTTGAATGGGTTCTAATCGCCCACTGCCTCGCTAAAAGGAACCTAATGGATCGTACACCGTGTAAGGTAGAGTTTGATGAAATAATGGAGATGAGTAAGGATAATTAAATGGTTTAATTATTTATGGCAATGATTAATTAATATGTTAATTAATCAAACGAATAAGTTCGTTATAGACCTCGGGTTAGTTTTGGGCCTTAAGGCCCAACGGGCTTCGAACGTCAAGCCCATTGACTTAAGTTGTATGACAACTTAATGACTAATGAAACTTAAGTTCCCAAACAGCCCATTGAACCCACATGGCCGGCCATTTAGAGAATGTGTAGCAAACTTGCTTTAATTGCAAGTTTGCCACTACATTATGAGATGCTATAAAGGAAACTTTATAACATTTCAACATAAGGGGTTTCTTTTGAGAAAAGATGAGAATCAAAGCTCTCTTTTCTCTCTAAAGAGGCCAGCTACCCTAGAGGAAAATAGCTAGCAATCTCACTTCCTCTAGGGCACTCATCTTCTCATCAAGGCACTCCTTGGTGTGGAAACTTAGAGGTTCTCAATTTTGGGAACTTGGAGAAACCTCTTCAACCATCCTTATCCAAGCAAGGAATGAAGGCCCTCTCCTTGGTTGATTAGCCTTTGCTTATGCAAAGAGTAATCAACAAAGGTATATGATTTCTCAACTCATTAGAGTCTTGGTTCACCATATCTACTAGGCTTTGAATTTCTTGGGTAAAGTTTTGTTTTTGAGTGCATACAAGCATGATTCCGCCTTTAATTTTTAATTGCATGCTATAGATGTTGCTCAAATAAACTTGGTTTTCCGAAAATTTCCCTTCAAACATAACAATCCAATACTGATGACGTATTGCCGTTATAATTATTATTATGTTTCATGATTTTTAGTTGAGTTGTGCAACCCATGCACTATGCACAATTGCACAACAACCTATTGAGGCATATTGTCAAGCACTTGGTGAGCAATGTTCAAGGGAAACATATAAATTCAAAGCTTATGCTCCTAAGGCCTTCAACAAAGGTTTTAATCTATAATTGAGATATTTCATGAGAAAAAAAAGACTGAAGGTTTTCATTATTTTACACCGTCCAAAAATACCAATTTTAATTGGAAAGCTCAAGAAGAGTGGGAAAGCTTGAAGCCTGAAGTTTTAACCTAGAGAGAGTTGCATGAAAGAGAAGAGGGTATAGAGCAACATGAGAAAGAGAGATAGAGTTGTTGGAATCGCTTTAGTGGGTCTTTATAAAATGTGAAATTGATAACAGGCGGAATAACCTGTAACGAACACAATTTCTTGTCTATCTGACTAGTCCAACAACTAGTCAACTAGTTTCAAGAATGTTACAGACAGCAAACCATAATACAGGTAAAAACCTTAATTGACCAGACTACACAATTAATCAGATATACCACAGATTCAACTCAGCAAGACAGGCATGCATCAAACATATCATATAAATTCAATAACATAGAGGAAGCATGTAATTAACTTAGTAAGGCAAGTTAAACAAGTTATAACAAATAACACACAATAATTTTGGTGCCCGGAAAAACACCTAACTAGGTTAAAAAACCGGGGGACTCCAAGGAGTCTTATCCACTAGTGATGAATAAGGTTCATACAAAGTTACACACAACAAGCTCAAATCCTAGACATGTTCAAAGGGCAGCTTGTACCTTTGTGCAACCCTATTTAGCACCAAATGGATCTTGCTTCGGTCTTCACGAGAGGGCAGCTGTTCCTACGAGCTCAACGTCTTGTGGCACCGAGTCAAGGCATGAACCAAGCAAATGGAATGGAGATGTAAAGATGAAATGCAAATGTGGATTCAAATCTGACCAGTTAGTTTATCCCATTCAAAATAATTGAAGAGAGAACCAACGTGAATCCAAAACAAATGTCTATGAAGATTTGGAAATTTCAGGTTTTAGACAATAAACAAAGCAAACAAGTTTTCAAAAGATTTGTGTATGATAACACAAGAATTTTAATGCTCATGCAAAACTGTTTGCTGCTGGGTTTAACACACTGAACAGAGAGGAAGCCAAGGCTATAAAACAACTCTCTGATTTTTTAGATATTTTGTTTGTGCCGAAAAAAAAACCAGCTTGCAAAGACAACCCAAACTACCTTAAAGTATCATACCACCCAAGGGCTGTCAATAGCAAAACAGATCTCTAGAGATCAACGGTGGGGAACAACCTCGGGGAACTGAATAGTGTCAGTGAACCCATGTGGGTTTTCTTAATTGGTGTGCCAGATTTCTGGGTAAGACAGACACTCTATTTGATTAGACAAAAAGACTAGTCAGAAAGACATAAAACACTATGACGTGAAATGCATTAAAAAATAATGACATTGAATGCATATGCATAACCAAACCTCTCTTGAGTTCATGCCTGATTCTTCAAAGTGATGTATCATCCTTAATCTAATCTAATTGAGATTCATCTAAGAGCTTGTGTGATGTAAATTACAATTTTGACAAGGAAAGCCAAAAACACTTAAATCTAGACTTTACAAAATGAAATATTCGTCATTTCGTAACAAAAAAAAAATGATCAAAACAACAATTTTTTGTAACATAGGATCATTTTAGCAATCAAATGTAAAAAAAAAGAATCAAAACTGTCAAACTTGACTAGTGTAATAAACAAGTTATGCAAGTCATGACTAGTAACACGTTTAATATTGGGTTTAGTTTCTCGACAATAAATGGGTCAAATTTAGATTAGATGTATATATGTTATATACGTGTCTCAACATGACACGAACCCAACAAAATATGAGTCATTTCACGCCCTAATAAGTACTAAGGATAGAATTCGTACAACAGTACAAGAGAAGAGAAGGTGCACAAATAAGATGTGAGAAACTACATACTCATTTGGGCTCGTAACAAAAATAAAAAATGATCAAAACAACAATTTTCTACAAAGTAGGATCATTTCAGCAATCAAATGTAAAAAAAAAAAAAAAAATCAAAACTGCCAAACTTGACTAGTGTAATAAACAAGTTATGAGAGTCATGACTGGTAACACGTTTAATATTGGGTTTAGTTTCTCAACATGATGGGTCAAGTTTAGATTGGATGTATATTTGTTATATATGTGCCTCAACACAACATGAACCGACAAAACATGAGTCATTACTATTGGAAATATGCCCTGAAAGTCAATCTTTGGAAGAAACTTTTCAGGACATTGACTGTATGTATGGATAACCCTAAATACAGCAAAAGGGCAAAGTCACTTATTAGGACAATCTCAATAGTTGATATATGTCCAAATAGTGAATCCATGGACAATGGATTGATGGAAGAAGTAATCTAATGATGTTAGACTGCAGAGACCTTCTTCTCATAACCATGATGTTCAAAATGTTCCTGGTCATGGGATTGTCAGAGGGATACTGACAATCCATAGACCAGTACGTACTATGTCAGCTTCAAATGGGAAGGATGGAAAGTCTCAGCCATTCGTGTAGTGACACTATGACAAGTATGTTGGTGCTCATTAAGGGAATGAGTTCACTGAATACAATCGAAGGGAGTACTTGCATGGAGGTCTACTCACATGTCAAGCAAGTAACTCCATTGGTTGGAATAATGTAAGTAATCCTTTGACCTGAGACATCATAGTTGTCTTGTGGTTAGGTCCTTGATCTTTGATTATGTCAAAGTCACCCCAATCCTGAGGGTGTCCACAGCATAGTTGGGGTTAAGCTACTTAGCCATGGAGGCAAGTGAATGGTCAACAAGAGATCTCTAATCCTCGTTACGAGAGGAAGAATACTCTAAGATATGATTTGGGAATCTTCGGCCGAAGTAGTGAGCGTAGTGATGGAAAGTGTTCCTTTACGACTCAATTGAATCATATAACATGATATAATCACATTAGGGGTTTGACATTATGTATCCATACCCTAGTAATGTGATTGAGAGTATTGCGTTAGAGAAGGATCGAATTACATTGTAATTCCAATTGAATAGGTTCTCCGAACAAATTCTACATTAGCTTGGGTAGCCATGATATATGTTTAGATGTCACTCATGGCTTGTGGGATCTTATGGATGATTAAATAGTAATCATCGAAGAAGATAAAGAATTAAATAAGTTTTAATTCACTAGATGATTGGATTAAAACTAATCAATTGGATTGATACCAATCACCTCACTGCTTTGCTAATTAGAACCTAAAATGATTGTACACCGAATACACTCATGTGGTGGAACAACATATGAATGATGGAAATAATTAATTGGATTAATTAAGTGTTATGATTAATTAGAAGGTCTAAAGAAATCATAGAAGCGATGAAAGATCGTTTTGGGCTTAATAAAAAGTTCAGGTTCATTCGGGCCCATTGGGCCCAAACCTTTTTTGGCCTTTTATTCAAGCATAAGATGACTTGAAATTATAAAAGCCCAAAAGCCCAACCTACACTCAATGGCCGGCCATGATTGAGAGAGAGAGAGAGAGAGGAGTCAAATGTTGACTCACCACTTTCACTTATATATGGAAAGTTTAATGAAATTTTCCATTAAGTCTTTGGTGTGTGCTTTCAACCAAAAGTGTAAAACACTCTCCCTCTCTTCACACTCTACACAGCCGGCCATCCCTAGAGAAAGAGATAGCTACTCATCTCTCTTTCTTTTGGTGATCCATCATCCATTCCACTACTAGGGTGGGTGTGGATCTTTAGAGGTCTTCAATTTTGGAGGCTAGAGGAGAATCCATTCTAGGCAATTCGGTCAAGGTGGAGGAAGCAAGGAGGGAGGCTAGGCTCAAGGAGTTCCAAGAAGAGAAAGCTTGGAGGTGGTCCATCCTTGGTCTAAAATCTAGATCAAGAGGTATAAAACTACACCTTCACCTTGTTCTTCATTTTGGTAGATGCATCAAATATCAACCTATGCTTCTTGAAGGGGATTTGCATGACTATTGCTTTGATAAATTGCTTCCGTTGCTCATGTGTATAAATTTCGAATTGTATATGCATGCTAGTCATTAGAAATCCCACATAAAATCTCATAATTCCCTTCAAGTGGTATCAAGAGCCAAAGGTTTATATTTGTTGTGTCCTTTTGGATTTTATGCATATGGGTTATGATTTGTGTTTGACATAATATTTCTTCATTCTAAATAAGTTTATCTTTTGTTTTTCAATTGTTGAGAAATGTGTTTCAAGAGTTGAAAAAGATATGCATGCAAAAGTGTTTTGGATGCATGAGTGAAGAGTGAGTTTTTGAACAAAAATTGGGGCTTTACGCTTTGTGGGAGGGCACGGTTTTGGGGAGAGTTTGTGGCTTGTGTTTGTGTTTTATTTTGATATACACTCACACACTTTTAAGCTAGAAAGTCTATGACACACCCCACCCTCTATACCCACGTGGATACCGAGTGCGAGCGTGCTGGCCGACACTCGTAAGTGACAAAGCCATTAAATGCATGACAACACTTAGTGTAACCAAAATTTAATTGTATTAAAGTTACAAAACTCAATGTCAATATGCATATGGTTCAGAGCGTACTAATTTTGAAACAGCGGAAAACAAATAATAAACTGAGTTCCTAGAATCTCTATCCATAACAGGGATGGATATTATTATAGAAACTGAAAGAAAGATAGATCCCTACATGGTCGGGATGGATAATCAGAGCTGCCACGCAAAATCCTCGACTGCGCCGGATGCACTATCACTATGTCCTGAAGGGGGCGCAAAAACAAAAGTATGAGTGGACACAAATCAAAGTTTTCGCAAAACCTTTCTCTTTTCAACATATTAACCCCCTATTTGAAAACCAGTATAATCGTCGAAAACATACTATCATAGTATAGTTCAAAAGATACTTGAAGAGTATAACTGAAACGCATAAAAGTATAATATTCGTAAATCACAACTAATAATTCCAATAATATATATAATCGAAAACCAACACAGGGTATATGCGCGATCACCCATGTATGGGTTGAGGAACAGCCTCTCAATCACCGTACAAGCACTTTACGTTATCCATTAATTTGTACTCCTAGTACCACACACATGTAAGCACTTGCGCCGCAGCGCGTCACACCCGAGTCCTTACGCAGTGGGGCCTTTTCCCCATAAACAACAATAAACGTAAGACAAGCTTGCACTAAGGTATTTACCGGACAATACCCCTGGAGTACAGTGCGTGTGACCCAAACATGTGAGACTTGTCCTATGGCCATGAGAACGGTACTACAACGTAGTGAAAGCATACCAAGTGTGTTTGAAAACATACATACATACTCATGTGTATAGATATAGGAGCCAAAATCCCATTCATAATTCCCAAATAACAAGTATTGCATAAATAAATATTTCCCTCAAAACCATATAATAAAATATCATTTAATATTTATGCAAAAGTGATACCAAAGTATAACCCATTTCATATCATATAATCATACTTGATAAATAATCCCAATCACCAATTAAATCCATTTCCCAATATATATACCATAAATAGAACAAATACGGTTGCATAAATAATTGTCAACAAGTATATATATTTATAAATAAATTATATATAAATAAACACGCTTCGAAAACCATTTAAAACCATAGAGAAATCAAATTCATATTTATTTCCAATCATAAAAACCATTTAATAAAGCAAAATGTCCACTCACAGGTGATCGGGAGTGAAATCTCCCTCGGTGTTGCCCTCCTCGGTGTGCGGAGTCGAAGAATTACCTATTTAATATTAGGGAACAAATTAGACCTTCCCTAAAATAAATTAAAAATAGGCCCAATAGAAAAATACCCCAAAAATAATACTATTTTAGCGAAAACGGGCTCGAAAAACGATTTCCAGAGCCCGAAAACCTTATAGCCGCCGTCCACCGCCGCCGGCGCCGCCGTGAGCCGCCGCACGCACCGCCACGCGCCGGGAAACGGTCGGACGCGCCGCCACGCGCCGGGAAACGGTCGGACGCGCCGCCACGCGCCGGGAAGTGGCTTCACGCGCCGGCCACGCGCTGGCACGTGTCGCCACGCGCTGGCGCGTGTCTCCACGCGCCTGCACGCGCCGTCCCACACGCGGCTGACGTCAGCCACGCGCCTGCTGACGTCAGCGCCGTTAAAGTTAACGAAATATACCTTTTTTTGGATGGAATATTCCGACGCCGTTAGGAATATTCCGTTGCCGTTAACGGAATATTCCGTCTCCTTCTTCCTCAAGCCGGTCGCCGGAGACGCCGCCGTCCTCCGCCGCCTGGTTCGCCGGAATTTCTGGAAAATTTTCGAATTAATTCCAAAATTTCAAAAATTCATATCTTCTTCGTTCTTTGGCCAAATTTAACGTGCCATATATCAAAATGAAGGTATTGAGGAGTAGAATAGTTTTATACCTATTTGAGGCCAGAAAAGTGGCCGGAGATGGCCTGAAATTGGCCGGAAAGCTTCGGGAAACCCTAATTCCGTTCTCCTTCAATACTGCACCAAATGGGACGTTCTTTATATCAAATTGAACCTACTCAATCCAATAAAACCAATGGTAATGGTCTCGAGGCTTACCTTGGTTTGGTTTGCACAGAAAATGGACGGACAGTTTGCCTAAACCGTTCCGACGTCGGTTTGAACGATCGGGTTCGAGTTTGAAGAATCTGAAATCACAGCCTCGTCCAGAATGACGAGACGATCGTGATGGTATGGATTTTGGGCAACGATTCGACGGTTTTGTGATTCGTCCAAAGGTTAGGGTTTCGGTGAAGTTTTTGGCCGAGAGAGAAAATGGGAGAGAAAGAGAGAGAGAAGGGAAAAGAATGTGCAGAAAAATGAGGGGAAGGGTTGGCTGCTGTGCAGCCAGCCAAAAACCCTAATTCCACACACGGAGTGGAAAATTACCAAAATGCCCCTACACTTTAAAGCTTCGTAAAACGTACGTTTTAACTCCGAATTGAGTTCCGCTTGCGTCCACGCGTTCGTATTGACGAGTACATCGAGAATATGTAAAGAAATAATTTTTCACAAGTTGTCACGAAAAGGCAACAAAAGTCAACCTTGACCCTAGGGGTATTTTGGTCATTTCACATAAATTTTGGGACGGGTTGTAACAGTCTAGCCCTTGTCACTTTTGTTTTTGATTTGAAAAACCACCAAGAAAGTGCAAATCTTGAAATTGTTTTCATGGTTTTGTTCTTGGTGTTCATATCATTTGTTCTTACTTTATTTTCTGTTTTGGGTATTTTTATCTATCAAAAATGTTTGTAGATTTACACCATCCTAGTTGTGACTAGGAAGCCATACCCTCACCATACCCAAACCTTACCTTTTAAAGTCAACAAGGACAAATGATGACAAGGAAGAGTATGGGCTCTTACTTGTTTTTGAAATTAAGGGAAAAGTTGGACTTTCTCCCTCTCTCCCTTACCACAGCCGGCCTAACCCCATGATGAGTCCCTTTTGGGCTCTTTTGCAATTTTAAAAAGTTGTATTTACTTTCTAGTATTTGCGGTTTGACCCATAACTTTTGAATATTTGCAAATTAGCCCCACCTCTCTTGAGGACAAAATATATTGATATTTATTTTTGTTTGTAGATTAAACTCATCATACAATTATGCCCATATGTACTAAATCTAATTGATAATTGTTGCATTTCAATTAATTATTTAATGTGATTAAATAGTTAGTAGAATGGTTGACTATGGACATACGCCTTAAACGATAATTGAGCTACAAGTAAGGCCGACAAATTCAAATTGTTTGAACCTTGGGAATGTGTTTTAATTGCTATTTCAATTGGACCACAACACGTTAGACGTTAATCTTTCTCTCCCTCTTAGTATATGTAATTTGTTGGAATTTGTACAAATCGGTTTGTAATTCTTATTACTTCTTTATCTCATTAGTTAATTCCCTCTAGTACTAGACTAGAGTTTCTTTAACTATTGGTAAAGATACATATTAAAAGGGGTTTTTCATGAGATTAAAGATTTGTTGGGTCCAACGCCCTAATTAGCAATGAATGATTGTCTTTCGTTTCTAATGGCCCAATGAAAAATGTTTTAATTGGATTGAAAGCACGTAATTAAAGCGATACCTTCCCTAGATCTTATTCAACAATGTTGGCTCGTTGTTGAATCAACCTACAATATCCATAGTCTTCCAAAGAGCCTAAAAATAACTAGTATTTGTAGGACACAATTTATTGTAATATGATTAAATAAATACAATGATGAGACCTTAAAATCCCTCAATCAACATCCAATATTAAGTTGAAAGCGGAGAGGTGTTTTGACACTTCTTCGTGGCCTTCCACCATGGTAGGCTCCAATCGTTTATGACTCATACACCGCCTTCACCCTATCATGGGGAAGTGCAAAGTATGTGCTTATACTCAGGAGGGGTCTATTTCAACATTTGATGTGGTAAAGGTAGGATACGAGTATGGCCAACATCATATCATTGTGAGGTCATGCTTGGACCCCTATCTGAACCGGCATGGTGGGTCAAAGCTTAACTAAGAAGAATAGTGCCAACATCATATCATTGTGAGGCATTGTTCTCTAGAGGCCGAAGGATGGGTAATCACAAGAGGTTGTTGTGAATGGGTAACCGTACCCTCTCATTGTTATTTTTGCTAGCCAACATCATATCATTGTGAGGCAGGCTTGGTAATAGTGAGTCTCCCATAACCTACTAGGAGGTTTATTTGAAATCTCCCGGATTCCATTTTGAGGGATATGGGATTTGACTAAAATAGTGGGTAGGTGTCATTCGGTTTAAAGACCTAAATCATTTGACTTAACAATCAAACTAATTTATTTATTTTATGTTTATGTATTTAGATATGGTTGGAAACACGCTATCAAAGATACTTGACAAGCATTGCCTCGAGGGGTACAATTTCCCATCATGGTACCGTAATATCAAGATTCTCCTTACCTTGGAGAAAATTGTTTACCTACTAGACAAGGCTCCCTCTAACATACCTCTAGGCCCCGAGGCCACTGAGGATAAACGTGCTAAGTATGACAAGCACGTTGAGGATGATACACAAGCCAAGTGCTATCTGTTGGCTTCCATGAATGAGGAGTTACAGAGACAGCATGAGGGTATGGACAGTGCATTCTCCATCATACTCCATCTTACGGAGTTATGTGGTGAAGGGACGCGCAACCGTCGCTTCAGCACTGTCAGTGAACTTGTGAAGACCAAAATGGTCAAGGGAGCTCCAGTGCATCAACATGTACTGAAGATGATTGGACTCATTGAACAATTGGAGAGCCTAGGCACTCCACTTGACGGGGAATTGGCCCAGGACTTCATCTTGGCTTATCTTTTTGATTCATTCTCGCAGTTTGTAATGAACTACAATATGAATAAGATGGATAGCACTCTCTCTGAGTTACTAAACATGTTAGTGACTGCCGAGAAGACTATGCTGAAAGAGAACGTTGTGGGGACTCTAGCAGTAGCTCACAACAAGCCATCCTCTTCCAAATCTAAGCCGAAAGGCAAATGGAAAGGAAAGGGATTGAAGTCACCCACTCCTAAGGCCCAAGGAGGAGTGAAGAAAAAGGCAAAGGAACCCAAAGGGATTTGCCACCACTGTGGAAAAGACGGGCATTGGAAGAGGAATTGCAGGTTATACCTTGCAACTCTGAAGGACAAACCACAAGGTATGGTTTTTGTCCTTATCTTCAATTCTAAATGTTAGATCTTCTAATCATTATATTTGATATAAAATGCTAATCACCTATGCAATTGTATGTAGGTGAAGGAAGCAAGTAGAAGATGAACAAAGCAAAGGACTAATGGAATGAAGGGTTTGGCCATTATTTTGCTAACTACTTAGGAAGTTTGTTAGGCACTTAAAGATAGTCTTTAAACTTTCTTATTTTGATAAGAACTTATTATGTGGCTTCATATGATGGAAGACCCATTTTGGTGCCTATATGAAGGTATATAATTAGTCTTCAATGTAGGAGCTAATTATTTTGTATTAAACATTATGAATGTTTGTTTTATCATATCAATGTAATGTGATGGATGCCTTCTACTATATTCAATCCTCTAAGTAGTGTTATGAATTGAAAATTGTCTTGTTGAATTCTAGATGAAATTCATAAGAAAATTGTTTCTTGACACATCCCGATCCCAGACACGCCAGGTGTCGGGAAGTGCTGGCCGACACGTGTAAAGTGACGAAAGCCATTTAGAAAATTTCAGAATGAATAGTAGAATAGTAAGAACAGAGTGCGGAAGAATTGTTAGAATACACAGCGTGAGTAGAGTAAGGGATACGAATTAAATACAAACGTAGAAACATCCCTACATTGTCATACCACCGCGGCTCGACATCACAAGCTCCCTGCCAACTAACCTGGAGGGGCGCAAAACATAAAACGGTGAGTGGGTCAAAAAAAGCAAAGTTTGATAAAACCGTTGTTTTCAAAAGTCTAGTAACCCCTCGTTTGAAAACAAGTATAATTGAGAAAATATGTCATACCCGTAGGCATGTACCTCAAAATACTATCATTTAAAACATTCGGGTACTCCCCGATAAATCTTTACTGATTTGCTCACCCATATGTAAACACACAAGTCCAAGTGGCTAAACCACAAGGAACAGGCTAGGTATAAAAGTAATACGCTGAGTACTAATATGACGCGAGTCTAACGCTAAGCGCTGGTGCACAAAGTGCAGTCACACAAGTTCGAGTTGCCTAGTGCAACCTAGAACAGGCTAGTACCTACAATGGATCCAAAGCTGCGTAGCGGTACTGATAGTGACTACTCCAAACGTCAAGGCTAGTCCTGGCCACAAGACTGAGTACTAATACCTGGGGTGTATACATCTATTGATGAGCAACAGTATAAAACATGCATGGCAATATAATACGAATGTTCTACCTCCAACAAACGTAATGATATGCAACTACGCTAACAGTTGAAGAAAGCATTGAAAAACCATACGTATATATATACATTTATCAAACAAAGACCCACTCACTCACCTGTAGATAGCCGGGTCGAAGTACCCCGTCCTGGGTAGCCCCGGTAGTCCTCTGGATAGGCCCCACCTATATGAGATATCACCGGTACAATGATTAACTCAAAAAGGTAACGAATTAATTAAACCTATCCCTTGCTTTCTCAATTTGGAGGTCCAACACACCTCAAAAATGATCATGCGTACTGCCCCGAGGTAGTACACGTCGTCACGAGTCGCCCCGTGAAAACAGAATCGAATTTGGACCTCCCACGCGCCCTCACGCGCGGCTAAAACGCGCCAAGCCGCGGCTCCACTCGCGGCTCAGCCGAGCCGGTCAGCGCCGGTCTGAACCGGTTCGCTGACGTCAGCAAGGCCGGTCTGACCCGGTTTGCTGACGTCATCGCTAACGCCAGCGCCGGTCACCTCTGGTCTTTTTCCGGTTGCCGGGACCGCTGCCAGCCGCCGCCGGCCGCCGTCGCCGGAATTTTTGCTGGTTTTCTGGGTAATTTTCAAAGCTTCATAACTTCTTCGTTTTAAGTCCAAATTGGACGATTCAAGTACCAAAATGAAGCTAGAGAAGAGTAGAATCACGGTGTACCTTTGGATTGGTCGTACAAGCTCGGGAAAAGGCCTGAAATTGCCTCGAAGGTTGCGGTTCACTGTAGCTTCGCCGATCTACATCAAAACTCAACCAAATCAGGCAAACGACCTATGAAAATTCATCTACTCAACGAGAGGAACACAATGGTGGTAGTTAGAAACCTCACCTCGGTCTAGATTGGCCGGAAAATGGCCGAGAAGGTCCGGTTCTTCCGGTTGCGTTTCCCGTCAAACGGGTGAGAGTTTGGACGAACGGTTTGCACCGTTGAGTCCACGGCGTCGAGACGAAAGAGGTGGTGATTTTCGTTCGCCTCGATTCGACGGCTTTCCGTCGGTGTGCACTGTGCACACGCACGGAGAGAAAAAGAGAGGGAGAAAGTGAGTTGCAGAGAGTGAGGGACTAACAGAGACAGAGACAGAGACAAATGGACAAGGCCACGTGGGCCAACAGGGGTGTTGGGCCCCAGCCCAACCACCAAACTGTCCAGAAATTAAAAATACGGGTAACGTCGATAATCCAACGCCCGTAAAATATTCGTTCGGTGTCCGAATGACGTCCCGCTCGCGTTTACGCGTTCGTATCGACGAGCACGTCAAGAAAATACAAGTGAATGCGTCGTACGAGTTACGACGCAAAAGTCAACCGAAAGGTCAACCAAGGGCAAAAACGTCATTTCCCACCTCCGAGAATAAAATAAATTGAATTTTGAACGGGCTGTGACAATCTACCCCCCTTATAAAAATTTCGTCCTCGAAATTTCCATAAGAAGCACAATGAGGTAGATTAGAGTACAACACTGTTCACAACAACGTCTCCCAAGAAGCTCCCTCGAAAGAGACGTAGGTGAAGAAAAACAATTGTCTGAGCCGAACGCTGGCTAACAGTGCTCCGACGTCACCACAACCCATGGTGACACCAGTGCTTCGAAGTTTAGTCAAAAGAGGGATACGATTAGCTGGGAGAGTAATCAGTCGTCCGAAGGACTTCTGACAGAGGACACCAAATACTACGTTTGCACGACCGGGAGGGTGTTTGATCGTGCAATCGTAGTCACTCATCAGCAACATCCACTCCTTTGACAGAGATTGAGGTTCCCCAAAGAGAAAAGAGAAGAGATGTCTCAAACTTTGGTGGTCAGTGAACGGTCAACACGTCTCACCAAAGAGAAAATGCCGCCAGAATCTCGGAGCAAAAATACTGGCATCGAGCTTCGAATCATGGGTATGATAATTCATCTCATGCGGTTTCAGTTGCCTGAAAGCATGAGCGATTATCCATCCATGCTGTATTAGCACACAGACCAACCCGCTCAGTGACGCATCACTGTAGAACACAAGGTACCGCCGTCGTTGGAAAGTGCTAATACAAGAACAGGAGTAAGACCAAACTTGAGCAGTCGGAAGATTTGCTCGTGGTCGTCGTTCCACACGAAGGTTAACGTTCTTCCTGGCAAGTTTTGTGAGAGGCAGAGCAACAGAAGAGAAATCCTTCACGAAACGTCGGTAAAAAAACCGAGCAAGCCAAGAAAGTTCGAATCTTGTAACACTTCTGCGGTCGCTCCCAGATCCCCTCCACAGTAACCATCTGGGGATCGACAAGGATGCAATCCGCAGGAATCACATGCCCCAAGAAAGACACATGATTAGGCCAGAACTGGCAAAAGTTGAAAACTCCTTAAACTTCAACGAAATCATGTGCAAAACTTTTTGCATGATCGGCCCCAGAATTGGAACACGCCAAAAGTCAACTAAGAAGACTGTCACGAACTTGTCGAGATACGGGCGAAGTACTCGAGTCATCAAGTTCATGAAAGTTACTGGGGCGATTGTCATCCCGAAAGGTATGACAAGAAAAACTCGTAAGGTTCGTAACGAGTCCAGAAAGTGGTCAAGTAACGACGAAGTTCTTGATCTATAGCTGACAGTAATCAGCCCACAGATCGATCTTTAAAGAAAACAAGCGCACTTCGGAGCTGGTCAAGGAGATCACCGATTCTAGGCAGGGGATAAACGGTTTTAATCGTCGCCCGATTCAATTGCCTATAATCGATGCAGAGCCTTAAAGTACCGTAACTTCAAACGAACAAACAGGACTAGAGCTCCACAGGGTGAAGTGCAAGGCAGAAAGAAATCCTTAGCAAAAGTGCCTGAAATTGAAAATCTTCAACTCCCACCACTCACGTGGAGTAAAAAAAAATAGAAGGTAAGAGAGAGAGAGATGCGGTCAATACCTGGAGAGATCGATGGTGAAAACTGAAGGAAAAATTTTGTCCTAGCTAAGAACAATAGATGAACATTTGAATACTCATGCTTCCTAATAACAATTAAAGTAGGCATGCATTCAAAACAATTCATAAAACCCATGACTTTCAAAGCCTAGAATATGGTGAACCATAAGTACTCTTTAACAAATTTAAAGAGAGTGAAGTTTGGAGATTAATTACCCTTGAAGCTCATCCTTGTTTGCACAAGGGATTCACCCAAGTGGAGGGCCTTCAAGTCTCCTCCTTTGCTTCTTGAGGATGTGAGGATAAGAACTCCAAAAACACCAAAAGCTTAGTGTCTCTAAGTCTCCACACCAAGGATGAGGTGTGAAGATGAAATGGATGATTTAGGAGCAAAAGATTGCTAGCTATATGCTCACTAAATGGCCGGCCTCCCTTGAAGAAAATGAGAGAGAATTTCAACTCAATTTCATCCAAGAAAAACCCCTTAAGTGATTATGGCCATAAAGTTCCCTTTATGCCTCATCACATGTGAGTGGCAAACTTGTAAATAAGCCAAGTTTACCTCCACTCACTCTAGGCCGGTTTTGGCATTGTTTTGGGTTAATTTCCATTTAGTTTTTAGTTGTCATACAACCTAAACTCAATGGGCCTTGTGGACCAAAAACCCTTTTGGGCCCCGAAACCCAAAACCAACTTAAAAGCCCAAATACGAACCTTTCGTATAATTAATTAACTGATTAATTAATCATGATCATTCTCAATTAAACAATTTAATTGCTTATCCATTCCTTTACTTCTTCACTTTCATCCTTACTCGGTGTACGATCCATTAGGTTCCAATTAGCAAGGCAGTGGGCGATTGTTACTCTTAACGATCGATTGTGAATTGAAACCACATTTCAATTCTCCCTTTAAGATTAGTGTTGGCTAATCCTTAGGGCTTCCACAAACCATGAGTGACACCTAGCAGTATATCATGGCTACCCAAGCTAAGTAGAATTGGTTGGAGAACCTATCCAGTTACAATTACAATGCAATACGGTCCTTCTCTAATACAATACTCCTAATCACATTGTTTGAGTGATAGTTATTTTTCATGTCTACTATCCAATGTGATTCACTTCTATATGATTCAATTGAATATGATTTGAAACAAACTTCCAAAATCATATTCATATGCTTTGGCCAAAGACTTTCGAATCATATCTCAGAGTATTCTCCTTCCACCATGGAAGGTTAGAGATCCCTTGTTGTGCATTCATATGCCTACATGACTAGATAGCTTGACCCCAACAATGCCGTGGACACTCGCAATGGAATGCCTTTGACATGATCAAAGATCAAGGACCCAATCATTAGACATCAATGATGCCTCAGGTCAAAGGACTACTTTGCATATTGCAACTTAGAAGTTCTTACATGACATGTATGTACGAACTCCTATTGATCGTTGTTCAGTGTACTCAATTACTTTTTGAGCACCTATGTGTTTGTCTTAGTGTCCAACACTAAATGACTTGAGACTAGTCATACTCAAGCTTGAGTTAACATAACACATACTAACCTTAGCGGATTGTCAATGCCCAATTGTCAATCCTATGGCTAGGAACGTTTTAGGAATGAACATAAGAGAGAGGTCTCGTTTATCTAACTTACTTAGATTACTTCTCTCTTAGATCAAATACATTCCTTGGATTCTCTTATTGATTAAACACATGATACAATAAATAGTGATTAACAATAAGCTTTGCCCTTTCATTAAACTAACAATAGTTTGATACAATAAGTATTCCAAAAGCTATTACATCAAATGAGTGGCTTTGTGGGCATACTTCCAACAAAAACCACTTCCGATCAGGCGATAATCCAGGTAGATCGTTAGGAAAGATTCCAAGAAATTTTTGTTGACAACCGGTACGTTGTCAACACAAAGAGAAATTCCAATTTCCAACATTACCCATGTGGTACAACCACTACCACCAGAACTCAACAGTTTCGCAACACTCGTAGCTGAAAGTCAGCCTACAAGTCGACTTTTCCGGTGCTCACCGGTACACGTCGCAGTCTGTTACAACCCGTCCCAAAATTTATGTGAAATTACTAAAATACCCTTTAGTGAGTCAGTTGACTTTTGTTGACTTTTCGTGACAGCTTGTAAAAAGTTATTTCTTTACATTTTCTCGATGTACTCGTCGGCACGAGCGCGTGGCGCAAGCGGAACTCGGTCGGAGTTGAGATGAACGATTACGAGGCTTTTTAAAGTGTGTGGGCGTTTTAGTAATTTCGGCCGGTAAGTTAAAATTAGGGTTTTGGGTTTAGGGAGTTGGCTGCTGTGCAGCCTAATTCCCTCAATTATAGCAACCAATTTCCTCAAATTCTTTTCCAACCCGATCCTCTCTCTCTCTCTCTCTCTCTCTCTCTCTCTCTCTCTCTGTAAACACTCAGCAAGCCTTTGGGGCAGCAGGATTGTTGGCTGGGTGTTTGAAGAAAGAATCAAACTGATACAATTCTTGGTTATGCCACACTCAAATCAGGCTTTCCACAGCCACAAATTAACCAAGGACCTCACCGCCTTAAAACGACGCCGTGCTTTTGCTGCTTTGATCCCCAAGACTTGAAGAGGACTGGGATCGGTGAATTGGAGTTTTTGTGGATTTAGATTTTGGGGGTTTTGCTGGGTTATCAATTGAAAACAATGAGTGATGGCGGAATTCAAGAAGCTGTGCAGGCCAGGTTATGGATAAGTTTTTGCAAAAGGCTAGGTCGGGTTTTGCTTCTGTTTTTGTTGGAAGCTTTGCTAAGAATTTAATTGTGCTTTCTTTTCAGATGGAAAACGGTGATAAGTTTTCTGATGGGTTGGTGGGCAACCGAGGAAGATGCAAGGGTAAATGAGGTAATTCAGTTTGGGGCTGTGATGATGGGACAGAGTGATCTGCTGCAGTGGGGGGTCCACCAAGACAAGCGGTCGAGGAAAACAAGCACAGTGACTGGAAATAATAACAGCAGACCAAATGGCAGCACCGATTACTGTGTTGATGATGTTGAGGTTGACCCCAATCCTTTGAATTTGCGTTTTGATTGTGGGGATTATTTTTCAGGCTGAAGATGGCCCTAGGGAATTCGGCAATTTATGATCAAGCACATGCAGATGATTATAGCATCTTCATTAAGGATGATGAGGAACAAGGATTGTACACAAGCTGACACATGAAGACTTTTCAAGTCAAATAAATGGCTATCAATGAATTGCTCCTATTGGAATGGTATTTTATTAATTTCTTGTTCTTGGAATTTTCTTTTGGTTTCTTTTGGTAATTGCTTGCAGCTATAGGCTTTAAGGGATTAATTGCCTATCCTTGCCTATTTAAAAGTGACAAGGAAAATTTGATCCTTGTTTTTAGTAAAGGAGCCGTTGCATGCTATTGCTAGCATTGATTGGGAGGTTCTTTGGGAAAAGGATTTTTGGCAGCTAAAAGTGTAGAGTTCAACAGATTATTCAGCCTCTTGGTGGCGATGTAGCTTATGTACTAGGATTGGTTGGTTCTTCCCAGTTTGATGTATATTGTCCTCTGTAAAATTTAATGGGGCTGATCCTCCTGTTTTGTAAAATCATGGATTTTCACAAAGAAGTACAAATAGGTAATTCTTAATTTCACTTTTGAGGAGGGCAACAGGGAGATTTCACTCCCGATCACTGTGAGTGGACTTTTGCTTTACTCAATGGTTTTATGATTGAAAATGTTTATGAAAGTGATTTATTTATGGTTTTAAATGGTTTTATTGGCAGTGATTATTTATATATATTATTATGAAATATATATACTTGTTGATAATTATTTATGCAACCATATTTGTGTTATTATGGTTTTATTTTTGGAATATGAATTTAAATGGATATTGGGATATGTTTATACATATTGAAATGGTTTACACTATGTTATCGCTTTTGCATAAATATGAAATGGTATTTGGTATGTGATTTTGAGAAAAGATATTATTTATGCAATATTAAATATTTAGGAATTATGAAAGGAATCTTGTATCCTTTGTCTATACACATAGTATGTATGCTTATGTTTTCAAACACCCACTAGGTATGCTTTCACTACGTTGTAGTACGTTCTCATGGCCATTAGGGCCGGTTCTCCATGTATGGAGTCTGCCACCTTGACACTCCGGGGGTATTAATAGGTAAATACCTTAGTGCAAGCTTGTCTTACGTTATTGTTGTTTATAGGGGAAGAGCCCCCTTTGCGTAATGGCTCGGGTGTGACGGCTGCGGCGCTGGGACTTACATGTGTGTGGTACTAGGAGTACAAATTATTGATTAACGTATTGGACATGCGGTGATTGAGGAAATTTGTTCCTCGGCCGTGCATGTGATTGCGTATATACCTTTAATGAATGCGGTTTTAGTACTATATTGTGGATATTTATGATTTGTGACTTACGGAAATGTATGCATCTTGCTGAGATATTTCGGTATACGTTATAATATCTTAGAACTATACTATGGTAGTATATTTCTACGATTATCTGGATTTTCAAACGAGTTAATACATTGAAAAGAAAGGTTTGTGAAAACTTTTTTTATTTTGTCCACTCACACTTTATTTTGCGCCCCACTTCCAAGACATAGTGATAGACGTCGGCGAAGTCGAGCGTACGTGTGGCATTTCTGATCAGGATATCCCAACCATGTAGGGATTTATCTTTACATTATTAGGTTTCTATAATATCCATCCTGTTATGGATAGAGATTTTAGGAACTTGACTCCACTATTTATTCAAGCTGTTTCAAATTAGTACGCTCTTGAACCATATGCATATTGACATTGAATTCGCAACTTTAATACGATTTAATTTACATTTTCACAAGTGTTGTCATGCATTTAATGAAGCCGTCACTTGCAGTGTCGGCTTGGCACGCTCGCACTTGGTATCCACGTAGGTATCGAGGGTGGGGGTGTGTCGATTTGGTATCGAGCATGGGTTCGAGGAGAATTCATGATAAACACTTAGTGTGCGTCATTAGCATGCCCGAAGTAATCTCGGTATTTCCTTATTCGAGCTATACCACATCGCGTGCTTCGGAATTTAAGCCGGTTATGCGGTTAGGGCAAGTCATCGCTTAATGCGATTCAGGGGAGGTAAAGTCGTACTTTCACGAGATTACTCGTGGTTAGGAGTCATTATGGGTACGTTGGAAGTTTTGGTGTTAGTTCTAGAGGTTTGATTGATCAAGGGTGCTACTCATTGGGTTATATATCTCCTATGTTCGGCGAAAGTAAATCCCTAGCAAATCACCTCTTGAGTGTAGAGTTAGTTATAGCTCGGCCTACGGAGACAGAGACAAACAGCATTCAATGGGAGTTTAGAAGTTGCCCGGTTTTAGTCGGCGACGAACTCCTTTGAAGTAATTTCATTCCCTTAGACATCATTGATTTTGATCTTATTTATTAAGGTATGGATTGGTTATCCAAGTATCATGCCATTGTGGATTGTCGTACCAAAGTGGTCACATTCCAAACACACAAAGTAGACCAGGAAGTTGTTTTAAAGAAGCGGAAAGAGTTTTGCGGGGCGTCATTCATCACTCGGGCGAAGAAGTTGTTGCGAAGGGTTGTAGGTACTTGGCCCATGTGGTGATGAAGGAAGATTCTCCGGTCAGTGTCGAGGATATTCGCGTGTCAATGAATATCCCCGGCGTTTTCTGAGGACTTACAGGTTTAGCTGCGACGGAGAGATGAGTTTACGATTGATACGATACAGTACGAATCCTATTTCCCACGGCCGTGCTCCCGTATGGCTCAGTAGATTGAGGGGTTAAGACTCAACTTGAGTTAGTTGACAAGGGGTTATTCAACCCCGACACTTCACCTTGGGGTACTTTCCGGTGTTGTTTGTTAAGAAGAAGGATGAGAGTATGCGTTTGTATGGCCCCACCGAACAACTCAATCGGGTGACGGTGAAGAAGCAGGTTATCCATTGCCTCGGATTGATGACACATTCGTCGGGCGTGGGAGCAGTATTCTCAGATTGACTGCCGTGGATATCATCGATTGCGTATCCGCAAGGATGATGTGCCTAAGACGCCTTAGAACGAGATATGACATTATGAGTTTAAGTGATACGTTAGTTGACTAATGCTCAGCCGCATTTATGGATTTGATGAACGAGTCTTCGGACCGTATTTGGACAGTTTGTGATTGTGTTCATTGGCGACATTACGATTTACTCCAGTGAATAGAGCATGTGAACACTGAGAGGATAGTTTTAAGGGAGTTTAAGGAGCCGGCACGATTGTATGCGAGATTCCTGACAAATGTCAGGTTTTAGCTCGATCGTATTAGTTTCTTAGGCCATGTGATTTATGCTTTGAAGGTATTTTTGTAGATTCACGAGAAGGTGGGAGGCGGTGGTGGTGGGAGCGGCCAGAGCTAATGTGGTAGTGAGAAGTTTCTTGGGCTATGCAGTACCTCATAGTCGTTCGTGCGAGAATTTCTCGTCCCATAATAGGACCTCTTACTAAACTCACTGGGAAGGATGTTAGGACCGTTTGGGATGACCGGTTGTGAACGAGTTTCCGGAACTTAAGCATCTCATCTTACTCATGCCTTAGAATTATTAGTGCTTCTGATGAGAGTGGTGAGTTTGATATCCTATCTTGATGCTTGGTGCATGGTTTGGGTTGTGTGTTGATGCAACATGGAAAAGTCATCGCCTATGCATCCAGGGACGAGCTCAAGCGACATGAAATGAATTATCTACTCATGACTTGGAGTTAGGCTGCTTTGTGAATGTCTTTGCTACGAAGATTTGGCGACATTATCTTTATGGGGAGACTTGTGGTATCTTCATAGGCTCCACAAAGAGTCTCAAGTACATCTTTACGCAGTGAGTTGAATTTGAGGCAGAGGAGATGGATGGAGTTGATCGGTGATTATAATTGTACCATCGATTATCCATCTGACCAAGGCGAATGTAGTGGCCAGAGACGCCTTGGTGGAAATCCATGAAGCGAGTTGGCATCGATTAGAGCGGCCTACATTAGATGTTGGGTGAGTTGAGAGCCTGGTGCTATCCTTAATGGATAATCATGGAGCTTTGCTAGCTCATTTCCGGAGTTAGATATTTGTTTTGGTGGATAAAGTTAAAGGCCTAGGGGATTGATTAGTGTGTCTGACTTAAGGAGGAAGTTCTTGGCGGTGTGAGACGGGGATTATGTGATCGGGAGGATGGATTGCGTGTTGGGCAGTCGATTATTTGTACCCAAAGGTGATAGTGGATTGAAGAGGAAATCTGGATGAGGCACACATCTCGGCTTATGCTTTGCATCAAGGCGATGCAGTGCAGTGCCATCCGACCTTACTACTATTGGTCGAGGATGAAGAAGATATCGCCAGGTAATGCGTGAGTCGAGTGTTTCACTTATCGGCGGGTGAAGGCGGAGAGGCGAAGCGGGGTTGTGTGAGGCTTCCCTATTCCGGTATGGAAATGGGAGAATGTTACCATGGACTTTGTGTTTGGGTTACCGCCTACTAGGAGCAAAGTGTGATGGTATTTGAGTTATTAATAAATGGCCCGGCAAAAACGGCGCATAACTACTTAGGTTAAATTCGGGATTACAAGTTGAATAAGTTGGCGAAGATGTTCATTGGTCAGTTGTTAAACTCCATGGGGTACCGGTTTCCATCATATCGGATAGAGATCCGGGGTTATCCAAATTACGGAAGGCATTTCGGAGGCTATGGGGCAGAGCTTGCATGCAGTACGGCCTTCCACCCACGAGACGGATGAGTCGATCACGAGAGGACGGTCGAACCTTGGAGGACATGTTGAGGATTTCGGTCCTTCAATTGAAGTTAGGATGATCACTTAGCGTTGATTGAAGTTTACGCCTAACAACGGTTTTCACTCTAGTATCGGTATGTACCGTTTGGAAGGCGTTGTATGGTAGGCGTGCAGAACCCCATTATGTTGGGCCCGAAGTAGGGGAGCGAGCCTTTGGAGGGTGAGAATTGGTAGATGACACTACGAGAGAAGGTTCGGGTGATTAGAGGCGTAACACAGCGGCCCAAGACGGGGACGGAAGAGTATTGCGAGATAAACACTCTGGGGCCATGAGTATGCGGTTGGTGACTTTGTGTTCTTGAGATTGTCGCCTGGAAGGGTGTGGTGAGGTCGGTAAACGGGATGGTGAGTCCAGGTACATTGGTCCTTATGAGATTGTGGGGCGTGTTGGCGCGGTTGCCTCAGTTAGCCTTGCCGAGCGGAGTTATCTCGGGTACATGATGTCTTCATGTTTCTATGTTGAGGAAGTATGTACCACCACGAGTCTCATGTACTTCGGCGCAACCCTTGCGGTTGGATGAGAGGTTGGGATTGAGGAGGAACGGTGGAGATTTTGGACAGAAAAGACAAGGTTACGAGAACAAAGTACCTCTGGTGAGTTCGGTGGAGTAATCACGAGGTAGAGGAGGCTACTTGGGGCGAGGAGCATATGCGGCGCGGTATCCGCAGGTAGTTTTAGTACTTTTGTTTGTAATTTCGCGGACGAAATTTTTATTTAAGGGTAGATTGTTACAACCCGTCCCAAAATTTATGTGAAATTACTAAATACCCTTAGTGGTCAAAGTTGACTTTTTGTTGACTTTTCGTGACAGCTTGTAAAGTTATTTCTTTACATTTTCTCGTGTACTCGTCGACACGAACGCGTGGCGCAAACGCGGAACTCAATTCGGAGTTCAAATGAACAATTCACGAGACTTTAAAGTGTGTGGGGCGTTTTAGTAATTTCAACCTAAGTAAGTTAAAATTAGGGTTTGGGTTTAGGAGTTGGCTGCTGTGCAGCTAATTCCCTCAGTGCCAACTGACCAATTTCCTCAAATTCTTTTCCAACCCGATCTCTCTCTCTCTCTCTCTCTCTCTCTCTCTGTAAACACTCAGCTTAAGCCTTTGGGGCAGCAGGATTGTTGGCTGGGTGTTTGAAGAAAGAATCAAACCCCATTTAATTCTTGGTTATGCCACACTCAAATCAGGCTTTCACAGCCACAAATTAACCCAGGACCTCACCGCCTTAAACGACGCCGTGCTTTTGCTGCTTTGATCCCCAAGACTTGAAGAGGACTGGGATCGGTGAATTGGAGTTTTTATTAGTTTTAGATTACTGGGGGTTTTGCTGGGTTATCAATTGAAAACAATGAGTGATGGCGGAGATTCAAGCTGTACAGACCAGGTTATGGATAAGTTTTTTTACAAAGAGAATAGGTCGGGTTTTGCTTCTGTTTTTGTTGGAAGCTTTGCTAAGAATTTGGTATTAACTCTTTTCAGATGGAAAACGGTGATAAGTTTTCTGATGGGTTTGGTGGGCAACCGAGAGAGATGAGGTAAATGAGGTAATTCCAGTTTGGGCTGTGATGATGGGACAGAGTGATCTGCAGTGGGGGTCCACCCAAGACAAGCGGTCGAGGAAAACAAGCACAGTGACTGGAAATAATAACAGCAGACCAAATGGCAGCACCGATTACTGTGTTGATGATGTTGAGAGTTGACCCCAAATCCTTTGAATTTGCGTTTTGATTGTGAGTTATTTTCAGGCTGAAGAAGATGGCCCTAGGGAATTCGGCAATTTATGATCAAGCACATGCAGATGATTGTGGCATCTTCATTAAGGATGATGAGGAACAAGGATTGTACACAAGCTGACACATGAAGACTTTTCAAGTCAAATAAAATGGCTATCAATGGTGCTCCTAGTGGAATGGTATTTTTTATTAATTTCTTGTTCTTGGAATTTTTCTTTTGGTTTCTTTTTTGGTAATTGCTTGCAGCTATAGGCTTTAGGGATTAATTGCCTATCCTTGCCTATTTAAAAGCTGACAAGGAAAATTTGATCCTTGTTTTTGGTAAAGGGCCGTTGCATGCTATTGCTGGCATTGATTGGGAGGTTCTTTGGGAAAGGATTTTGGCAGCTAAAAGTGTGAGGTTCAACAGATTATTCAGCCTCTTGGTAGCGATGTAGCTTATGTACTGGGATTAGTTGGTTCTTCCCAGTTTGATGCTTATATTGTCCTCTGTAAAGATTTAATGGGGCTGATCCTCCCTGTTTGTAAAATCATGGATTTTCACAAAGAGAAGTACAAATAAGTAATTCTTCGGCTCAGCACACCGAGGAGAGAGGCAACACAGGGGAGATTCCTCCGATCACTGTGAGTAGACTTTTGCTTTACTCAATGGTTTTTATGATTGAAAATGTTTATGAAAGTGATTTATTTATGGTTTTAAATGGTTTTCGGCCTTGATTATTTATATATATTTATTATGAAATATATATACTTGTTGACAATTATTTATGCAACCATATTTGGTGTTGTTATGGTTTTATTTTGGAATATGAATTTAAATGGATATTGGGATATGTTTATACATATTGAAATGGTTTTACACTATGTTATCGCTTTTGCATAAATATGAAATAGTATTTGGTATGTGATTTTGAGAAAGGGATATTATTTATGCAATATTAAATGTAAGGAATTATGAAAGGAATCTTGTATCCTTTGTACATACGTAGAGTGTGTATGTATGTTTTCAAACACACTAGGTATGCTTTCCTCGTTGTAGTCACAGTTCTCATAGCCATTAGGGCCGGTTCTCACATGTATGGGTCACACGCCTTCATTACTCCGGGGTATTGTCAAGTAAATACCTTAGTGCAAGCATGTACGTTATTGTTGTTGTTTATGAGGAAAAGGCCCCTTTGCGTAATGACACCGGGTGTGACGCTGCCCATTCAGGACTTTCCACATGTGTGTGGTACTAGGAGTACAAATTATTGATTAACGTATTGGACTTGTACGGTGATTGAGAAGCTGTTCCTGGCCGTGCATGTGTGATTGCGTATATACCTTGTGCCAGTTTCAGAGTACTATATTGTGGATATTTATGATTTGTGACTTACGGAAATGTACATCTTTAAAGAGATATTTCGGTATCGTTTATAATATCTTCACAGACTATACTATGGTAGTATATTTCTAGGAATTATCTTGGATTTTCAAACGAGTTAATACATTGAAAAGAGAGAAGGTTTGTGAAAACTTTTATTTTTGTCATCACACTTTTGTTTTGCGCCCCTTCAAGACATAGTGATGGCGACATCGGGCGAAGTCGGGGGCATACGTGTATGACTCACGATGAGATATCCCAGCCATGAGGACATCTTTACATTATTCGAGTTTCTATAATATCCATCCTGTTATGGATAGAGATTTTAGGAACTTGACTCACTATTTTATTTCCACATTGTTCAAATTGATAAAACTCTGAACCATATGCATATTATTTGAATTCGCAACTTTAATACAATTTAATTTTCGTTTTCACAAGTGTTGTCATGCATTTAATGGCTTCGTCACTTACAAGTGTCGGCCAGCACGCTCGCACTTGGTATCCACGTGGGTATCGAGGGTGGGGTGTGTCACAGTCGATATGCCAGGTGGCAAGAAGGTGGTCAACCTCCGCCGACAATCCACACTGGCACAAAATTGGGGTAACAATTTATTCCTAGGATCACGTCGAAAATCCACGACATCCGGAGGAATGAGATTGGCAAGCAAACTTGATTAGCGATGATAACGGAGTATCACCGACAATCCCAAAAAGAACAAGACACAACTTTGCCTCACGGCATAGGGATTCCAAATCGTACCCGGTAGGAGTACAATGTGGTCGAGTAGTTTGAAATAAACAAGGGCGAAATAGCTGAGTAGGTATTACTTGGATCCGTTTGGATCTCAAGTAAAAAGCCCAAAGAAAGTTTAACGTTTCCGAAACAAAATCAGAATCGTTAAGTGTATCCTGCTAGTCGAAAGTACAACTCGTCCAAGAGCAAACAGCGTTCCACACTGGAACAGACAGGCACCACCAGGATACAGAGTAGCGTAACCAAGATTCAGGAGAAAGGTTCCAGAGTATGGAATGACATTGCCTTGGCAATGTACGTCTCCATCGAAAGTAGATAGTTGAAAAGAAAACTGTTCGTCCAACTTACTGGATCAGAACAGGCCAAAGGTAGGTTTTCTTGCCGGTACTGCGGACACTGGTTAGCTCTGTGTCCCAATCGTCCACAGCCATGGCACACTTGAGTTTCTTGCTTACACTCACCAAAATGACAAGTGTCGCAACGATAACAGAACTGGGCGACAGACTGAGTGGAGTTACCCAGTAAACGGAAACGAGACCCACCAGTGAATCAACCCCCACAGTTTAAGGTGAAGTTGATCGAGTACTGGATGATTCAGAGATGAACTTCCACGTTGAAAGACAGATTCTTTTGGAGACTGAAAGAATGACTGCCCGATACCCAACTACTGGGTGAAAACTGCCGATTCGGGTTTGGTGTTTCTCGGCCAAACACTACCAGTCAAGGTCTGAACAAGGTTCCTGGGGCTTCCAGGAGTTCAATGGTGATTAGTTTAAGGTACTTTAGGGTTGGTTTCACCAAGAAATGGCTGAAGTTCGAAATCGAACCTCGCCGGAAAAATTTCCAGAACTAGGTCTCAAAGGTTAACTAGGAACGAGTGGTCCAGGGTCAACAAATTGAGATCGACAAAGATGGTGGTGAGGCCAGAGGTCTCCCATAGCCAAAGGATGGCTCAGAGGAAAGGGAAGAGGCCTCAGGTGCCTTGAGTAGATTTTGGTTTGCAGAAACCAGAGAGAGACAAAGATGGCCACTTGATCAACCAAGTGAACCAGCCACGATGCAAGATCCTCATCGGCGTTCGAATACGAAGATTCGATAAAAAGTCAAACTGTACTCAGACAGTGGATACGCCGCAATTAGAGTCAAAACCAAAGTTATTGTAAATCACCGTCACTCGTGGATATGCAATCCATACCGTCGCCGAAGCGAATAGTTAAGATAGCCGCACCAGTACAAGTGGGAAAATGATCGATTTGAATGACAAAAGTCATGAGTGGAAAGAAAATGTCGACTCCAGAAGTACGAAAAAGTTCTTCGACGTTCGAAGAAAATTGAGTCACGACCAACAAAACAGTCGTAGAGACTCCACACGGTTAAACCACACCACGAAGATGGACATTGTCCAAAACTACCGAAAAGTAGTAGTCACGAATTGTTCGAGAGAAGTCGACCGACAGGTTCGGTTTACGATCATCGAAAAGGTTATTGCAGTCGTCACGTGCGGAAAGTAAGGTACAAGAATTTCACGGTGATACTTTTCCATTTCCGAAGGAAAATGGAAAGTGGTTGAAACAATAGAGGAAAATCCGTCTCCAAGCCTTCACTGCTAACAATTTGAACATCCGCTGACGTACTCAGCGATGGTCAAAACTACCACAAGAAGTAGAAAACGCGTCCAGTCAAGCAAAACAAAAAGTTCACGCGTTACTCGTAGGTTAAAGTCGTCCGTTTAAGTGTAAAACACTAGCAGTGCCAAGGGTTTGTGAAACTAGGTCTCACGAATTTAATCCACTGGAACTTGTTGGACATGAAAATTAGTCAACAGGTTCCGCCAACATCAACGCCTAGCGTTGTCCCAAGGGGAGAGTACTTGATGAAAGATCATCCGTTGTGTCAAACTGACACCACACTCCGGAAATACGAAATACGACATCTGAACCAGTTTCCCGATTCAGTGCGATTCCATCGGAAATCAATAAATAAACGTCGAACGTCACACGTAACATTCGAGTTCCTCGTCAACCAAGCTCAAGGTCGCACGAGTTAAGTACGAAAAATTCTACGCGTACCGAAAAGTAGCGACAAAACTGTCGAAATAGGGAAAACTGCCCGAAACTACGCAATACCTGACGTCGAGGTGGTATGACACTAAGAAGAACTTAGAATTAACCCAAGGGAAACAATACACCAAAGTGTAAAGTTCGGAAAATTCTCGATTCCAAGAGTAAGAATTAAGAATCAGAATTCACGAAGTTTGAAGTCTGATACCACAGACAAGTACGGAGTACAGAAAGAAGAGCCTAGGTTACGAAAAACCATGCTCTGATACCAATCTGACACATCCCGATCCCAGACACGCCAGGTGTCGGGAAGTGCTGGCCAACACGCGTAAAGTGACGAAAGCCATTTAGAAAATTTCAGAATGAATAGTAGAATAGTAAGAACAGAGTGCGGAAGAATTGTTAGAATACACAGCGTGAGTAGAGTAACGGATACGAATTAAATACAAACGTAGAAACATCCCTACATTGTCATACCACCGCGGCTCGACGTCACAAGCTCCCTGCCAACTAACCTGGAGGGGCGCAAAACATAAAACGGTGAGTGGGTCAAAAAAAGCAAAGTTTGATAAAACCGTTGTTTTCAAAAGTCTAGTAACCCCTCGTTTGAAAACAAGTATAATTGAGAAAATACGTCATACCCGTAGGCATGTACCTCAAAATACTATCATTTAAAACATTCGGGTACTCCCCGATAAATCTTTACTGATTTGCTCACCCATATGTAAACACACAAGTCCAAGTGGCTAAACCACAAGGAACAGGCTAGGTATAAAAGTAATACGCTGAGTACTACAATGACGCGAGTCCAACGCTAAGCGCTGGTGCACAAAGTGCAGTCACACAAGTTCGAGTTGCCTAGTGCAACCTAGAACAGGCTAGCACCTACAATGGATCCAAAGCTGCGTAGCGATACTGATAGTGACTACTCCAAACGTCAAGGCTAGTCCTGGCCACAAGACTGAGTACTAATACCTGGGGTGTATACATCTATTGATGAGCAACAGTATAAAACATGCATGGCAATATAATACGAATGTTCTACCTCCAACAAACGTAATGATATGCAACTACGCTAACAGTTGAAGAAAGCATTGAAAAACCATACGTATATATATACATTTATCAAACAAAGACCCACTCACTCACCTGTAGATAGCCGGGTCGAAGTACCCCGTCCTGGGTAGCCCCGGTAGTCCTCTGGATAGGCCCCACCTATATGAGATATCACCGGTACAATGATTAACTCAAAAAGGTAACGAATTAATTAAACCTATCCCTTGCTTTCTCAATTTGGAGGTCCAACACACCTCAAAAATGATCATGCGTACTGCCCCGAGGTAGTACACGTCGTCACGAGTCGCCCCGTGAAAACAAAATCGAATTTGGACCTCCCACGCGCCCTCACGCGCGGCTAAAACGCGCCAAGCCGCGGCTCACGCGCGGCTCCAACGGCTGTCTCACGCGTGCTCACGCGCGGCTCCACTCGCGGCTCAGCCGAGCCGGTCAGCGCCGGTCTGAACCGGTTCGCTGACGTCAGCAAGGTCGGTCTGACCCGGTTTGCTGACGTCATCGCTGACGCTAGCGCCGGTCACCTTTGGTCTTTTTCCGGTTGCCAGCACCGCTGCCAGCCGCCGCCGGCCGCCGTCGCCGGAATTTTTGCTGGTTTTCTGGGTAATTTTCAAAGCTTCATAACTTCTTCGTTTTAAGTCCAAATTGGACGATTCAAGTACCAAAATGAAGCTAGAGAAGAGTAGAATCACGGTGTACCTTTGGATTGGTCGTACAAGCTCGGGAAAAGGCCTGAAATTGCCTCGAAGGTTGCGGTTCACTGTAGCTTAGCCGATCTACATCAAAACTCAACCAAATCAGGCAAACGACCTATGAAAATTCATCTACTCAACGAGAGGAACACAATGGTGGTAGTTAGAAACCTCACCTCGGTCTAGATTGGCTGGAAAATGGCCGAGAAGGTCCGGTTCTTCCGGTTGCGTTTCCCGTCAAACGGGTGAGAGTTTGGACGAACGGTTTGCAGCGTTGAGTCCACGGCGTCGAGACGAAGGAGGTGGTGATTTTCGTTCGCCTCGATTCGACGGCTTTCCGTCGGTGTGCACTGTGCACACGCACGGAGAGAAAAAGAGAGGGAGAAAGTGAGTTGCAGAGAGTGAGGGACTAACAGAGACAGAGACAGAGACAAATGGACAAGGCCACGTGGGCCAACAGGGGTGTTGGGCCCCAGCCCAACCACCAAACTGTCCAGAAATTAAAAATACGGGTAACGTCGATAATCTAACGCCCGTAAAATATTCGTTCGGTGTCCGAATGACGTCCCGCTCGCGTCTACGCGTTCGTATCGACGAGCACGTCAAGAAAATACAAGTGAATGTGTCGTACGAGTTACGACGCAAAAGTCAACCGAAATGTCAACCAAGGGCAAAAACGTCATTTCCCACCTCCGGGAATAAAATAAATTGAATTTTGAACGGGCTGTGACATTTCTTATATTCGGTTATCAGTCATCCACAAACCAAGTTCACTCTTGGTTCAACTAGTAGTTTTGAACAACTAATTGGACATTCATAAATTGTTTTAAGAAATGTCAAATGTGTTAGTGATCGAACCAAGTATGAAGTGTCTTAATCTATAAAATGTTTAAAGATCTTAGTCACTTAACAACAAGACATCAACTTTGTGGAGTTGGAACAATATGCTTAAATGTATTAAGCTACTCCACAATGTCCTCTACCCGTTTACTTCTAGATTATACACTTTGAATGTATAATACGATTTCTCATTAAGATCATGAGAAATAGTGGGAGATGAGAAAAAGGACATAAACAACAATATGATTGGTTTATAGTTGTCTATAATTAATAGTACATGACTATTATTTATGAGCTTGTTATTTTAATTGTTAAAAGGACTCAAGCTCTACGAATCGTTAAAATTTTATGTTGTGTAAGCATTCTAAGAATAATCTATGAATGTTGGTTTCGTCAACCTAACATAAAATGGTTATATGTTGGGAGTTGTCCATCACTCTCTTTTATGAGAATAAGCTGAAAACAAAGCAAATGGACAAGATGATGAAACAAAAGGGAATAGTTTCAAAATGAGTCACAACATATAGTTTAACAACAAGACAATCCGATTTCGGCATCTCATGTAACTATAATGCTCCAAGTAGTTTCGATAAAGAATTATATCAACCACCTAGGAGGTATGGTTGAATTTCTGTATCCATAGTAGGAAACTATGCTTCCCCTAATGATTTGGATAATTCTTATATGACTACTTTAAAAGTCTTAGTATGACTAAAGCTTGAAATATGGTGTTTGACATCATATTTTTAAATGAAAGGACTTGACAAAGCAAGTCACACATTTGGTATTGGATCTAAATCTAGATTTAATCCAATATTGAGGGATTACTTAAGAAGCAATTCTTTTGTGTAAGTTCGTTTAAATAACTTGTGATTAGCTAGAATTGTTGAATATCTCAAAACTGTTGAGACATCATCGATAAGCTAATGAATCTTATTGATTGTCAATAGATCCAACACAAGTTAGTGGGAGCTATATGCATTCAATTCAAGAAAATATATAAATGTTATGTTTTCTTAATGTCTTGAATGAGTGCTTAGTTACAATAAAATCAGTGGGAGTGATGTCATTCTTTTGAGCAACATGTAATGAATGAAATCTATTCGATAGATTTAATGGAATACATATATTGCTCAGAATGACAAATGGTGACACGGTCAATTTTGAAGTATAGACTTAAAATGGACTAAATGATGTTATATGGGGTATTTGAATCTCAAATGTTGAAGATTTGAGAAAGTATTTCTACATATGATATAGAAACTGCTTTCATGACCCTTATAAAGAATTTGTCGCTAAAATCACAAAAGGGACACAAGTATGGACTTGTTTGATTATATCCAAAAGGTGAATAACCATCGTGGTTGTCACTTGGAGATAATGATATGTCCCAGGATCAGAACCAAGGCAACTGAATGAGTATATTATTACCTTTAAGAAAGGAATGTCAGAGTGAGACTCTAGAAGCGTGGATTCACTTAGGTTATCACCCAAAGTGAAAATTACCCATTTTAACAAATGGATCTTCATGTTGGATGAAGAACTAATCATATGAATGCATTGTTAGTATGGTACTACAATGGTCTCATAGTTGGAGCAATGTTTGCATATAGTATGCAAACGAGATATATGTTAAGACATATATATTAAAGTTTTGGAAACTGCTTCAAAAGGTGTTTCGAATAGACGGGGTTCACTTAGAACCAATGATTGAATCCTAACCATAAGGTCGTTAGTAAGGTACTACGACATAAGGGCGATAGCTCAAGCCATGGACTCAAGGTCTCATCAAATATTTGAACACAAATGGAAAGAGACATCATTAAATTTTTTGGAAACATTTAATAAGTATATCCCTTTTAAGATAAAAGGATGAATACATAACCTAGATAAATTACGTGCTCAAGTTCACTCTACTAGCATCTGTGAAATGCACTAGTGATTGACTTTAGTGCAAGTGGGAGATTGTTGGAAATATGCCCTGAAAGTCAATCTTTGGAAGAAACTTTTCAGGACATTGACTGTATGTTTGGATAACCCTAAATACAGCAAAAGGGCAAAGTCACTTATTAGGACAATCTCAATAGTTGATATATGTCCAAATAGTGAATCCATGGACAATGGATTGATGGAAGAAGTAATCTAATGATGTTAGATTGCAGAGACCTTCTTCTCATAACCATGATGTTCAAAATGTTCCTGGTCATGGGATTGTCAGAGGGATACTGACAATCCATAGACCAGTACGTACTATGTCAGCTTCAAATGGGAAGGATGGAAAGTCTCAGCCATTCGTGTAGTGACACTATGACAAGTATGTAGGTGCTCATTAAGGGAATGAGTTCACTGAATACAATCGAAGGGAGTACTTGCATGGAGGTCTACTCACATGTCAAGCAAGTAACTCCATTGGTTGGAATAATGTAAGTAATCCTTTGACCTGAGACATCATAGTTGTCTTGTGGTTAGGTCCTTGATCTTTGATTATGTCAAAGTCACCCCAATCCTGAGGGTGTCCACGGCATAGTTGGGGTTAAGCTACTTAGCCATGGAGGCAAGTGAATGGTCAACAAGGGATCTCTAATCCTCGTTACGAGAGGAAGAATACTCTAAGATATGATTCGGGAATCTTCGGCCGAAGTAGTGAGCGTAGTGATGGAAAGTGTTCCTTTACGACTCAATTGAATCATATAACATGATATAATCACATTAGGGGTTTGACATTATGTATCCATACCCTAGTAATGTGATTGAGAGTATTGCGTTAGAGAAGGATCGAATTACATTGTAATTCCAATTGAATAGGTTCTCCGAACAAATTCTACATTAGCTTGGGTAGCCATGATATATGTTTAGATGTCACTCATGGCTTGTGGGATCTTATGGATGATTAAATAGTAATCATCGAAGAAGATAAAGAATTAAAATAAGTTTTAATTCACTAGATGATTGGATTAAAACTAATCAATTGGATTGATACCAATCACCTCACTGCCTTGCTAATTAGAACCTAAAATGATTGTACACCGAATACACTCATGTGGTGGAACAACATATGAATGATGGAAATAATTAATTGGATTAATTAAGTGTTATGATTAATTAGAAGGTCTAAAGAAATCATAGAAGCGATGAAAGATCATTTTGGGCTTAATGAAAAGTTCGGGTTCATTCGGGCCCATTGGGCCCAAACCTTTTTTGGCCTTTTATTCAAGCATAAGATGACTTGAAATTATAAAAGCCCAAAAGCCCAACCTACACTCAATGGCCGGCCATGATTGAGAGAGAGAGAGAGGAGTCAAATGTTGACTCACCACTTTCACTTATATATGGAAAGTTTAATGAAATTTTCCATTAAGTCTTTGGTGTGTGTTTTCAACCAAAAGTGTAAAACACTCTCCCTCTCTTCACACTCTACACAACCGGCCATCCCTAGAGAAAGAGATAGCTACTCATCTCTCTTTCTTTTGGTGATCCATCATCCATTCCACTACTAGGGTGGGTGTGGATCTTTAGAGGTCTTCAATTTTGGAGGCTAGAGGAGAATCCATTCTAGGCAATTCGGTCAAGGTGGAGGAAGCAAGGAGGGAGGCTAGGCTCAAGGAGTTCCAAGAAGAGAAAGCTTGGAGGTGGTCTATCCTTGGTCTAAAATCTAGATCAAGAGGTATAAAACTACACTTTCACCTTGTTCTTCATTTTGGTAGATGCATCAAATATCAACCTATGCTTCTTGAAGGGGATTTGCATGACTATTGCTTTGATAAATTGCTTCCGTTGCTCATGTGTATAAATTGCGAATTGTATATGCATGCTAGTCATTAGAAATCCCACATAAAATCTCATAATTCCCTTCAATTACAAGCCCTAATAAGTACTGAGGATAGAACTCGTACAACAATACAAGAGAGGATAGGGTGCACAAATATTGTCACGACCCGATCCCGGACGAGCCAGGTGTCGGAAGGTGATGGCCGTCACGCGTTAGCGTGACGAAAGCCAAAAAGAAATTTAAGAATGAATAAAGGAAATTGTATTGAATCAAAGGTCAGAGTGCGGAAGAAATAAAAGAATACACAACGTGAGTAGAGTAAGGGGTACAAATCTAAACAAACGTAGAAACAACCCTACATTGTCATACCACCGCACCATCGACGTCACAAGCTCCCTGCCAACGAACCTGGAGGGGCGCAAAACATAAAACGGTGAGTGGGTCAAAAAGCAAAGTTTGCTAAAAGCCGTTGTTTTCAAAAACTAGTAACCCCTCGTTTGAAAACAAGTATAATTGATAAAATAAGTCATGCCCGTACGCATGATCCTCCAAAACACTACCATTTAAAACATTCGGGTACTCCCCGATACATCATTTACTGTATTTGCTCGCTCGTATGTAAACACACATGTCCACGGGGCTAAATCCCACAATGAACAAGCTAGGTATAAATAATTACGCTAAGTACTCCAATGACGCGAGTCTAGTGCTAACCACTGTGCACAAATGTGCGTCACACAAGTCCGAGTTGCCTAGTGCAACCTAAGACAGGCTAGTACCTACATGGATCCAAGTTGCGTAACGGTACTGGTAGTGACAGCTCCTAACGTCAAGGCTAGTCCTGGCCACAAGACTGAGTACTATACCTGGGGTGTTATACAACAACTGAGGAGCAACAGAAAAAAACATGCATGGCAATATAGTACGAGTGTTCTACCTCCAACACCCGTAATGAATATGCATCTACGCTAACAATTTAAGAAAGCGTTTAAAAAGCCATACGTATATATATATTTTATCAAAGAAAAACCCACTCACTCACCTGTAGGTAGCCGGGTCGAAGTACCCCGTCCTGGGTAGCCCCGGTAGTCCTCTGGGTAGGCCCCACCTATGTGAGAAATCACCGGTACAATGATTAACTCAAAAAGGTAAAGAATTAACGAATTAATTACACCTATCCCTTGCTTTCTCAAATTGGAGGACCAAAACACCTCAAAAATTAACATGCATACTACCCCGAGGTAGTACGCGTCGTCACGAGTCGACACGTGAAAACCGATCGGAAAAAGGACCTCCCACGCGCCCTCACGCGCGGCTGGAAGGTGCGGAGCCTATGGCTCCACGCGCAGCTCCACGCGCGGCTCACGCGCGAGCTGGTCAACGCGGCTCGGCTCAAGCCGGTCAACGCGGCTAGGCTGAGCCGGTCAACTCGGCTCGGCTGAGCCGGTCAACTCGGCTCGGCTCAGGCCGGTCCAAGCTGATGACGTCATGCTAACGTCAGCAAATCCGGTCTGAACCGGTCTGCTGACGTCAGCATGCCGGTCCAACCCGGTCCGATGACGTCAGCGCCGGTCATCCCTGCCAGGATTCCGGTCGCCGGCGCCGCCGCCGGCCGCCGTGCCGGCCGCCGTCGCCGTCGCCGGAATCTGGGAAAAATGGCCGGAAACTGGGGAAAACTTCAGAGCTTCATAACTTCTTCATTTTAAGTCCAAATTGGACGATTCAAGTACCAAAATGAAGCTAGAGATGAGGGGAACAAGATTGTACCATTTTGGGGACCAAAAACTGGCCAGAAGTGGCCTGAAATTGAGGAAGAAGCCACGGTGCAAAAAGCCGATCACGGTCTCCTCGATTCTCGGCCAACCACCACCATCCAAGGCTCGAGCAGGGTAGAATGGACATCCAGGAACACGGTGGTGATTCGTTTGAAGTGATTTGGGTTCGAAATCGACGAGAAAGCTCGTCAGGAATTTCTCGGGTGGCTTGAGGAAATTTCTGGGTTAAAGAACTTAGGACACCCAAGCCTGGGTTGCTGGCTTCAGAGGTTGGGGATGACAAACTTGGGTTCGTTCTTGGTGTTCAGTGATGAAGCCAAAATGGCCACGGTTTGGTGATGAAGCTTGCTGAACAAAGAGGAAGAAGAAGGGAGGAAGGGCTCGGCAAGGAGCCAAAAACCCAACCAGACCAAATCCCAGGAAATCTGGGATAGGCCACTGTCTGCAGACAAATGGGCCCCAGCCCAAACCAGACAAAACAAACCCAAAAGAAATACGGAAAATGCCGAAAATCGACGTCCGTAAAATCTTCGTTCGGAGTCCGAACGACGCACGGCTCGCGTCTACGAAATCGTATCGACGAGCACGTCAAGAAAATACAAGTGGATGTGTCGTACGAGTTACGACACAAAAGTCAACCAAAAAGTCAACCCAGGGGCAAAAACGTCATTTCCCACTTCCGGGAATAAAATAAATTAAATTTTGAACGGGATGTTACAAATATGGCTTCTCTAAAATCTTGTCAGAATTTTCAATCTCGTTTATCAGAAACTCCATTGACTTTCCATTACTATCCTCTATCTATTTGAATAAAAAGAGGCTGTTTTGTTATGTATATAGTTTTTAAAGAGGGAAGTGATTTTCACACACCATTTTCAGACTCTCAAATACCCGTCTTTGTTCAAACTGATTAAACAATGGTGTGTGATAGGTAAAAAATGTTGTGTTTGTATTATGAGAAATGATTTTCTCACCTCATACACACTTTTCTTATTTTGTAGCCGCTAAAATCAACAGTCAAGATTAACAAAAGTGTGCAGAAGATAAAAAAGATTGTGTTGAAATCACCAACTTTTTATTACTTCCCTTTTAACGGAATGGAATAAAAATAGAGAGACAGAAAACATAGTGAAAAGTGAGTTTCATAACATGCATGCATGGAGAGAGTGGATGCTCTGCTCACACGCAAGCCTTCCCTCTTGTAATAAAATGTTAAATAAAAACAAAAAACAAAACATATTATTGAAAAATACAAAAACAAAAAAAGAAAAAAGAAAAAGAAAGGAAAGTAAGAGAGATAGAAGAAAGGACGACTTGGGAGACTGAGAGGAAGAAGAGGTCTTTGTTTCCTGCGTGCTCGATTCATTCGATCTTCCTCAATCCGACTGCTGCCCTCGATTTTGTTTGATTGAGGTACGTGTTCGTCTCAGCTGATCATCCATCGTCGGGATTATCTAAGTACATGGGTTTCAGTCTTCATGGAGCTCGCTCGAATTTTGATGGCTGCTTGTCAATCAGTTTCCCATTTTTTTTGTTCGAAATAATTTTCTTGTTCTGTGATTTCCTCTCACTCCTTTTCATTTGAATGAGCTGTCGATTTTGTTCAGATTCTTTCTTTAAATTGGTTGTGGGTGTTGTTTCTTTGATTTCGCATCTGTTGGCGTATTATTCTTAATAATTAGTCAATTTCCGTAAAAGTTTTCTTGATTGAGATGATTTGGTGGTGTTAATCAACCTAAAACATACCATTCTCGGTCCCCTTAAATTTCGGGATTTTATCCTTAATAGATGCTAGTCCTAGGAATACTCTGTCCTGTCTTCTGCAGTTTCCACATATGGTGTTGAATTGGACATTACTTATAGTAATCATCATAGAATTCTGCATTTCTACTTTTAGAAGAAAACCCAATGATGGTCTCTTTGTTCCTCATTTGATTCAACTTGGAAAACCGTCTACTTACGATATTTTGTGGGTCGATCTTGGTTTCAGGGTTTCGAAAGAGAGAAGGGGGTATTGGCTTCGAAATTTGAAGTTTTGTATGCTGAAGAAGTAGGGCAACTTTGAGGAATTCGCTTTGCCCTGACAGAAGAAAATGTTGGAGGGCGGCGCCAAATTCACTGGAATTATTGGTCTAACCAACCATGATAACAACTATGATGATTTGTCGCAAGGCTTCTACCACAAACTCCATGAGGGTGAGGGTACCAACATGTCCATCGACAGTATGCAAACGAGCAACGATGGAGGCTCTGTGGCCATGTCTGTAGACAACAGCAGCGTTGCTTCAAATACTAATGATTCCCACACTCGCATCTTGAACCACCAAGGGCTGCGGCGACGTACTAATGATAACTACTCTGTGCAACAGAGTGTTAATCGCCGAGGAAGAGTCACACATGCTCTGAGTCATGATCAACTTGCTAGAGCTCTACTGGACAGCCATTCCTTGACGGAAGGGCTTGAGAATTATGAGGACTGGACAATTGACTTAAGAAAGCTAAACATGGGTGAAGCTTTTGCACAAGGTGCTTTTGGGAAGCTATATAGAGGTACATACAATGGTGAAGATGTTGCCATAAAACTTTTGGAGCGGCCAGAAAATGACCCAGAAAGGGCGCAGGTGATGGAGCAGCAGTTTCAACAGGAAGTCAAGATGCTGGCTACATTGAAGCATCCAAACATAGTTCGTTTCATTGGTGCCTGCCGTAAACCAATGGTTTGGTGCATTGTAACAGAGTATGCTAAGGGGGGTTCAGTTAGGCAGTTCTTGGCGAAGCGTCAGAGCCGATCAGTTCCATTGAAATTAGCAGTCAAGCAAGCTTTGGATGTTGCGAGGGGGTTTGCGTATGTTCATGGGCTCGGTCTGATTCACAGGGACTTGAAATCTGACAACCTGTTGATTTCTTCGGACAAATCTATAAAAATTGCTGATTTTGGGGTTGCCCGTATTGAGGTGCAGACGGAAGGAATGACTCCGGAGACTGGGACATACCGCTGGATGGCGCCGTAAGACTTCTAACTCTTTAGCTGAAATATCTTATCCTTTGTTGCTGTCATTGACTCATTTACTTTATATTATATTTTGGGAGCTCATTTCATGGAATCATGGCTTTTATATGCTTCAGCATCTTCTATTGAATTCTCAATTCTCAGTCTGGCCTTTTTTTAGACAACTTTAATTTCAGTATGTGACAGTTGTATGAATTCCTTCCAGCTAAGTATACTTCCTTTTTTGCAGATATAAATGCACATTAGCTTTTGGTTACTAATATTTGGTGTCTTCTCTGCTTTGGTCTTTTGTCGTTGCTTGTTAGTAGGCATGTACCACGTTGGAAAGCATTTTAAAAAGTTTCGTGTGGAATTGTACGTTACATAAATTAAGCAAAAAGATTTACCGACAACTTTTTTTTAACATTGACTGAAATGGGTTGTCTATGAAAATCATGCTAGCAACTCTCACATCATGAGTATGTAGTTTCGGGTTCATGATTTAACTGGTGGTATGATGAGTAGTTTTCCATGAAAACGCCAGAAAAAGATTTTTAGTCGTCGAAAATTTTCATATATTCATCTAGCATCATGTTGGTTTTGCTCCTATACACTGTTAATGAGGGATTCATTTGGTGTCTACCATTATTTCGTTCCTCCAACTATCCTTAACCTCTTATACATTACAAACTCTTAATTATGAGAGTATCTTTCTTTTTGGATACTAAAAAAAGAACCCGATACTGTTCTTTGATTATTTCAATATTTTGTTTGATTCGTCTCCCCCCCCTGCGATATTGTCTTTATTTTTTCAGATTATTTCTTTTCTGTTACTTTATATTTACTATTCCCTGTAACACAAGCAAAGTCACACGTGTCCTCTTTTCCCCCTCTTGTTGGTAGATGAATAGTTCAGATTTTGCTTGCATTTCTTGAGATTTGGTGTCTATGTCAGAGAAGTTCTTGAACTTATATTGGAGAGTACTTGTCTTTTTCCATAATGAGCAATAAACTAAGGTTCTTTGTTTTTTTTTGTTCTTGAAAACATAAATTCACATCTTTGAAATGAAAGACATTGACTTCTTGTGTTTGTATCTCTCTTAATGATTTTCATTGTGGGTCCTCTCAACCATATCTTTCTTTGTTAAATATTTTCCTTGCGTCTTTGCTAGTTTTTCCGTATAAAAACTAAATACTTGTTCAACAATAGCCTGGCAACGCATTGCTTGCTTCAACAACCCTTTGGTATTTATGATACTATAACGAGACTTGATCCAATTTAGGACATGTGAAAACACATACACTAAAGAAGATACAGTGTTTGATAGTAACTAAGATAATTTCACTCAGTCCATGATTCATTGCTGTCCGTTATACGAAATAGTTGCACATATAACTTTTTCCAAGCAATCCGTAAGTCAATCAACTGAAATTGAACCATAATTTGGTTCCAGAACAAGTCAGAATAATATTGGGGCATGGAGTTCATGCATAAGAACAGTTGTGGTGCGTCATGCATCTTGCAACGATGAGTTGATGGGGAGAAGTGGGTTGTGAATAGGTGAATTGTAAGTCCATTCATTGTTTGAGGATCATTGGTTGAACTCAGAATTTCGGAAAGGATACCAAGCAGAATGGAAGTGTTCCTGCCCTGGTGGGTCACAGTGCTGGGTAGTTTCTCTTTCTGGTCTTACTGTTGTAGTCACTCGTGGTTGTATGGAGAAGGCGGCTCTTAAGGTTGAACTTTGGGTTCTTGTCTTAGCACAGGAGGGCATGTGTTACAACCACTCTTGATGATGGAGACGCATATGATGCATGTATGGTTGTGCATTTATGGTGTTCTCTTTTTAGAGAAAAAAATGGAAAAAGAAACTTGCGCTTAGATGGAGACACATATGATGCATGTATGGTTGTGCTAGTGGGAACTTATTGATCTGTTGAATGGATTATGACTGCAATGGTCGTGACATGTGGATGTGAAGTTGGGGTCTAGTAATCTGATTCTGGAGTCTATACTGTATACTCAGGTAGTCAGGTGTTGGAAATAATTTGACTCTTGAGTCTATGGTTACATGATTAATATGTGATGCACCGTGTGAAATATATAGATATTAATTTTATATTCTGAAGGTAGCTCAAGTGCTGTAACCTGTCTTTTTTCTGCATATGATGGAATTTAATTGATGTCCAATTCCATGGTGGTTTGTTGTTATAATTTTTTTCGGGTCTTCCTTTTTAATAATAATTTTGTTTTTACATATTTTAATTAAAATAATTCGTTTTCCTGCGGGGCTAATAGTGTCTCCCATATGAAAATGTTGGTATTAGCTATTAGTATCTATGAAACTAGGATCAATTAACTAACTACTTCAAATTTGTTTTTTTGGCTTGTTGTATGCCCTTAAATTGTATCATATGAACTATGGGTATTATTGCGTCATTGATTTTTTATTTATTTAAATCTCATCAGTTATTACTGGCTGCCGGTGCTAGCTCGTTTTGCGACTTTATCATGGCTGGATGTTATCAGTTTCATTAATACATAGGTTGTTGGCATGGATACCCCTATAACTATAAGTGGCTACATAATTGCACTCTTTGATTGTTTGTCTGTCTGTGTGCAGGGAGATGATCCAGCACAGGCATTACACACAGAAAGTCGATGTTTATAGCTTTGGGATAGTTCTTTGGGAACTTATAACAGGGATGCTTCCATTCCAGAACATGACAGCGGTACAGGCAGCATTTGCAGTTGTCAATAAGGGTGTCCGCCCTAACATTCCGAATGACTGCTTACCTGTTCTTTGTGAGATCATGACGAGATGTTGGGATGCAAACCCTGATGTGAGGCCATCCTTCACTGAAGTGGTGAGAATGCTCGAGCATGCAGAGACAGAGATCATGACGACCGTACGCAAGGCCCGGTTCAGGTGTTGCATGACCCAGCCAATGACAGCGGACTGACCCAAGAAGAAAGATTGGAAAAGAAAACAGTTATGAATAACAAGATAAAAGAGGAAAAAGGAGAAAAAGAGGAGAGAGAGAGAGAGAGAGAAGGTAATTATATTGTAAGCCTTTGTGTATTTATCAGGTTTCATTTCTTTGTTAAGATAGATAAGGAATTGGTGTTAAAAAAAAATATTTGGTTTTTGAGGTTTCTGTTTGGGTTGAGTGAGTTCCTGACGCTGAAGAGTGAGTAATAGAAGAGGAGAATTGAATCTGATGATGTATATGATTATGGCATGCATTGTGTTTTGAGTTTTCTTTAGATTCATGTTGTAGCGAGGGCGAAACACCACTCGGGGCCTCTATGCTGCCACCAGCATCGTTGAAGTTGCTCGAATTTCTCGCTAATTCAATGAACTCCTCTTCCTCCTCCTCCTCCTTCGAGATCTTTGATTAATTACTGATCAACATCATGGAACGTCAACATGTATATGATTTTGTCATATGATACAGGCATTTGTGCACAAATGTACATCCTTGGCAGATAGACTCCTCCTAATCAAACTTATGAGATCCATCAACTGGCCCATATGACCGTCTCTTGGAGGAGAGGTTTTTTTAATGCACTTGGAAGTCGTAACACAAGGGCGGTACATCATTTATATTATAACACATGGTGTATTACTTTTTATGTTTCAAAAACACATACAAATTTCTCCTTTTAAAGACGGTGGAAAGGAAAAAGGTCTTTGCAACAAACATGTGCGAGCTTGAGAGGCATTTTGCTTTAAAAATCATGACAACAGAATAAAATATGACTAACAAAAACATAAAGGAACTCTGTTTTTTAGTGGTTGTTTTTGTTTGGTATGAGGTGTTCTCGATTTTATTCAAGGGCATTGTTTTTGTGGGTATATATTGCATCGTATAACGGTATGATACTCATTGTTAGTAATAAAACTCGTAAAGCGGTACAAGAGAAGATGATGGTGCACAAATATGGCTTCGCTAAAATCTTGTTAGAGCTTTCAATTCGATCGTAGAGAGAGAGTATTGCACACCAATAAATTATGAATAGAAGTTTATCCTCTAATAGCAAATCTTAAATCACATCAGACTATTCTTCAAACTATACTGCATCAGAAACTCCATTAGCTTTTCATCCTATCTATTTAAAAAAAGGGAAATCGTTTTTTTTGAGGTTAAGTACAAATAATTACCTAACTTTTAAAAGTGATTCCAAATTGCTCCCAACCTTCTAAAGCTTTCCAAATAACTATCTAACGTTTTGAAAAATAGACACTCGTTAGGTCACCGACATTAAGTGATGAAATCACTACTATTAATTGACAATGTCATTAGTGTTAAGTGATGGTATGGACAAGTATTGAAGCTAATTTTCATTAACAAGTCATTTTAGAGTTATAAATCCTCAAATTGACCCCTTGTAACCAAGTTAAATGACGTGAGAGTGAAATCTCGTTTCAATAATTGTCAAGGCCATCATTTAATGCTAGTGGCTTAATGGATGTTCAATTTTTAAAACGTTAGGTAGTTATTCAAAATGTTTTAAAAGATTGAGTCCAATTTTAAAATTATTCTTAAAAGTTAGATAGTTTTATGCGCTTAATCTTTTTTTAACATAAAAAGAATTACATAAAAGATCATGTACTAATCTCTTTAAATTTAAATTGTACATACCAAGGTTAACCCTGGGCATAACTTCCTTTAGAAAATGACAAACAGCCAAATACAGACATGATCATACTTATGACCTAAATTAGCAAAGTCCATAAGCCATCATATTAACTTTTTTAAAAGTAATTTTTATAGGAATGGAATAAAAATTAGTTTGGACATAAAAATAGGGAGAACATATTGGAAAAAGTGAGTTACATGCATGAAAAGAGTGGGCGGTCACACGCAAGCCGACCCCTCCCCTCCTCTTCTGTACTAAAATGTAAAATAAAACAAAAAACATATTATTATTGAAAAATAGAAAAAAGGAAAGTGGGAGAGATAGAAGAAAGGACGACTTGGGAGACTGAGAAGAAGAAGAGGTCTTTGCTTCCTGCGTGCTCGATTCCATTCGATCTTCCTCAATCCGACAGTTGCCCTCGCTTTTGATTGATTAAGGTACGTGTTTGTCTCAGCTGATCGTCCATCACTGGAATTGTCTAATTACATGGGTTTCCTCGAATTTTGCTGCCAGCTTCTGAATCAGTTTCCCTTTTTTCTTAAATTTCATCTTCTGTGATTTCCACTCGCTCCTTTTCGTTTGAATGAGCTGTCGATTTTGTTGAGATTATTTCTTTAAATTGGTTGTCGGTGTTGTTTGTTTGTTTGATTTCGCATATGCTGTCGTATTGTTCTTAATAATTAGTGAATTTCCATAAATGTTTTCTTGATTGACTTGATTTGGTGGTGTCAAATGCCAATCAACCAAAAACGTACCATTCCCGGTCCCCTTAAATTTCGGGATTTTATCCTTATTAGATGCTAGTCGTAGGGAGTCCTGTCCTGTCCTGTCTTCTGCAGTTTCCAACTTTCCACATATGGTATAGAATCATCATAGAATTCTGCGTTTCTACTTCCCAAAGAAAACCCAATGATGGTCTCTTTGCTCCCCATTTGATGCAACTTGGAAAACCGTCTGCTTACGATATTTCTGTGGGTCGATTTTGGTTTCAGGTTTTGAGAGAGACAAGGGGGTTTTGACTTTTAAATTTTAAATTTTGTATGCTGAAGAAGAAGTAGGGCAACTTTGAGGAATTCGCTTTGCTCTGACAGAAGAAAATGTTGGAGGGCGGCGCCAAATTCACTGGAATTATTGGTCTAAACAACCATGATAACAACTATGACGATTTGTCGCAAGGCTTCTACCTCAAACTCCATGAGGGTGAGGGTACCAACATGTCCATCGACAGTATGCAAACGAGCAACGATGGAGGCTCTGTGGCCATGTCTATAGATAACAGCAGCGTTGCTTCAAATACTAATGATTCCCACACTCGCATCTTGAACCACCAAGGGCTGCGGCGACGTGCAAATGACAACTACTCTGTGCAACAGAGTGTTAACCACCGAGGAAGAGTCACACATGCTCTGAGTAATGATCAACTTGCTCAAGCTCTACTGGACAGCCATTCCTTGACGGAGGGCCTTGAGAATTATGAAGAGTGGACAATTGACTTAAGAAAGCTAAACATGGGTGAAGCTTTTGCACAAGGTGCTTTTGGGAAGCTATATAGAGGTACCTACAATGGTGAAGATGTTGCGATCAAACTTTTGGAGATGCCGGAAAATGACCCAGACAAGGCTCAGGTGATGGAGCAGCAGTTTCAACAGGAAGTCAAGATGCTGGCTACATTGAAGCATCCAAACATAGTTCGTTTCATTGGTGCCTGCCGTAAACCAATGGTTTGGTGCATTGTAACTGAGTATGCTAAGGGGGGCTCAGTTCGGCAGTTCTTGGCGAAGCGTCAGAGCCGATCAGTTCCATTGAAATTAGCAGTCAAGCAAGCTTTGGATGTTGCGAGGGGGTTTGCGTATGTTCATGGGCTCGGTCTGATTCACAGGGACTTGAAATCTGACAACCTGTTGATTTCTTCAGATAAATCTATAAAAATTGCTGATTTTGGAGTTGCCCGTATTGAGGTGCAGACAGAAGGAATGACTCCGGAGACTGGGACATACCGCTGGATGGCACCGTAAGACTTCTAACTCTTTAGCGGAAATATCTTATCCTTTGTTGCTATCATTGGCTCATCTGCTGTATTTTATCTGTGGGCTCATTTCATGGCTTTTATAGGCTTTAGCATCTTCTATTGAATTCTCAATTCTCAGTCTGGTCTTTCTTAGACAAGTTTTATTGTAGTATGTGACAGTTGTATGAATTTCTTCCACCTAAGTATACTTACCTTTTTGTAGATATAAATGCGCATTAGCTTTCCGTTACTAATATTTGGTGTCTTCTCTGCTTTGTTATTTTGTCGTTGCTTGTTGTAGACATTTACCCCGTATCTGATTTTGCTTCTAACATTTTTTTATTAATTTTCCGGTCTGAGAAAAAAAGTACGTAGTGTAAAGCATTTCAAAAAAGTTCATGTGGAATTGTACGTCTCAGAACTTAAGCAAAAAGATTTACCTACAATGTTTTCTATCATTGACTGAAATTCAAATGATACCTAAAACCTATTCAAGCAACTCAAATATTCCAACGATACGCCTTTCCATATTTTAGCACAAATCACTTTAAGGTTGAACGTGAATTTTCTTTCTTGCGTCGTCCTCTTGCCAATCGTCCACCATTGTCTTTTCTCTAATTTTAGCCACTTTAATCTACCCCTATTTTGTCCTACATCAGGTTTTGTCTACGAAAATCATGCTAGGATCCTAGGAACTCTCCTCACATCATGAGTATGTAATCTCGGGTTGAAATCTAATTGGTGGAATGAGTAGTTTTCTGTGTAAACGCTAGAAAAGGGAAAAGAATCTAAGTTGATGAAAATTTTCATATATTCATCTACCATCATGTTGGTTTTGCTCCTACATTTTGTCATTCCCCCAACTAACCTTAACCTCTTATGTGTTACAAACTCTTAATTATGAGGATAATCTTTCTTTTTGCATACTTAAAAAGAACCCAATACTGTACTTAGATTATTTCTGTATTTTATTTAATTTACTTACACAAAGTATATCATTATTGTCTTTAATTTAATTTTTTTTCATGTTATCCCTTTTTTGTTACTTTACATTTACTATTCCTTGTTGCATGAAACAAGAAAAGTTGCATGTGTGTCCACTCTTGCCTTCTCTCTTGTTGGTGGTTGAATAGTTAAATAATTTGCTTGCATTTCTGAAAATTTAGTTGTGTCTATGTCTGAGAAGTTCTTGAATTTACTTATATTGAAGAGTACTTGTCCAAATGAGTAAAATCATCATTGAACTATTTCTGTAATGTTTAAAATTTTTTAATGAATTTGCCATTTTGCATTATCTGCTTATAATAATGTCACTCATATATGCGGTACTTCTCTTTTTTGATAATGCGCAATACATTAAGGTTCTTTGTTTTCTTTTTAGCTTTGGGAAAATAAATTTGTGTTTGAAATGAAAGACATTCTTGTGTGTGTTTGTTTCTCTGCTAGTTTTTCCTTGTCAAACTAAATACTTGTACAACATTATCCAGGCAACAATTTACTTTTGCTTCAACAACCCTTTGGTATTAATGATGCTATAACGAGATTTGATCTATTTAAGGATGTGAAAACACGTGTACTGTAAAGAACATACCGTGCTTGATAGTAACCAAGAGAATTTCACTCTGCCCATGATTCATTGCTGTCTGTTATTGATGTGAACAAAATAGTTTCATGCATGTTAGTCTGATGGTATCATGCACTGTTTGGAAAGAAATATGAGGATGTTACTGTTGTCGTCACTTATGGGAAAGGATGTACGGAGAAGGCTTCAATTAAGGTTGAACTGTGAGTAATTCTCTTCACACAGGAGGGCATGTGTTACAACCGCCCTCGATGATGGCTTGCTCTGATTTTTATGATGTCTTCTTTTTAGAGAAAAAGAGGGAAAAGAAACTTGCAGTTTAGACGGAGACACATATGATGCATTTGCTAGTGGCAACCTATTGATCTATTGAATGGATTATGACTGCAATGGTCATGATGACGTGGATATGAAGTTGGGGTCTAGTAATTTGATTCTGGAGCCTATGTGTAGGTGTTGGAAAAGTAATTTGACTCTGGAGTCTATAGTTATATGGGATAATATGTGACGCACCATGTGAAATATTTAGATATTGATTTTATAATCAGATGGTAGATCAAGTGCTCTAACTCATCTTGTTTTTGCATATGATGCAATCTACAATTGATGTTTAATTCCGTAATGGTGTATTCTTATAATCTTTTTCACTTCTTTTTAATAATTTTGTTACTTACATATTTTAATTAAGATATGTCATTTTCCTCCGGGGCTAAAAGCGTCTCCCATTTGAAAATGTTGGTATTAGCTATTAGTATCTATGGAACTAGCATCTATTAACTTTCTACTTCAATTTTTTTGTTTGTCTAGTTGTATCTTAGCAATTATTACCGGCTACCGTTGCTAGCTCGTTTGAGACTTTATCATGGCAGGATGTTTTGAGTTTCATTAATACATACATTGTTGGCATGGATGCACCTATAAGTATTTTGGTGTGGGCTACTTAATTGCATTGTTTGATTGTTTGGCTGTGTGCAGGGAGATGATCCAGCACAGGCATTACACCCAGAAAGTTGACGTTTATAGCTTTGGGATAGTTCTTTGGGAACTTATAACAGGGATGCTTCCATTCCAGAACATGACAGCGGTACAGGCGGCATTTGCAGTTGTCAATAAGGGTGTCCGCCCTATCATTCCGAATGACTGCTTACCTGTTCTTTGTGAGATCATGACGAGATGTTGGGATGCAAACCCTGATGTGAGGCCATCCTTCACTGAAGTGGTGAGAATGCTCGAGCATGCAGAGACTGAGATCATGACGAATGTTCGCAAGGCCCGGTTCAGGTGTTGCATTACCCAACCAATGACAGCGGACTGACGGCAGAAGAAAGATTGGAAAAGAGAACAGTTATGAATAACAAGATAAAAGAGGAAAAAGAAGAAAAAGAGGAGAGAGAGAGAGAGAGAGAGAGAGAAGGTAATTATATTGTAAGCCTTTGTGTATTTATCAGGTTTCATTTCTTTGTCAAGATAGATAAGGAATTGGTGTCAAAAAAATATTTTGGTTTTGAGGTTTCTATTTGGTTGAATTTCTGACGCTGAAGAATGAGTAATAGAAGAGGAGAATTGAATCTGATGATGTATATGATTATGGCATGCATTGCATTGCATCCCCTGTTTCATATCAGTTACTGTTTCCAGACACATCGCACTTCCGCTGAGGTCGCGGTCGCCACTCGGCCCTAAGACGTTCATTTGCGCTGTGCGCGTCAACTTATCCAACTGAGTAATTCAAACTTGTGGGAGCTATGCTAATAAACTATTGCAGGTTACACATGAAGTTAATCCTCCCCATCAAGCCATGGACTCTGCGTGGGCGTCCCAACATTCTTAAGAGCTTTCCAGACGGCACTGTTACACTTGAACCCTGAGCCGAAGGCGAGCTGCCAAACCCGATCACCCTTCTTGATCTTAGAAGTCGCCTCTAAGTAAGCGAGTTCGTACCAAACGCTGCTGCTAGAAGTGTTTCCAAATCGCTCCAGGGTTTTCCTGGATGCCTCCATGTACTCCTCCGTGAGCTCTAGGTTCTTCTGTATTTCGTCGAGCACCTTCTTGCTGGTTGCTAATATGCACACGTGCTCGAAGGCGAGCTTGTAGTCTGGGATGTAAGGCTTGTAATTAGTTTTCTTCTTCCTGAAGAGCAAATTGGTGAGGAAATGGAATTGTTCGGAGACGGGGAGAACCAGGGGGCCGAGAGTGGCGATGTTGGCCTTGAGTGCATGGCCGCCAACCTGAATCACGTCTTTGCTTACTGACACTCCTTGTGTCCCCTTTGCATCTTCCTTTAAATGTATGCTGTTGAAGCTCCTCTCATCCATGCCTTTGTGAGTTCGAACCAGCTGCATCGATCACCCACCATTAAGATCAAATCATTAAAATGTTAATATTCTAAATGAATCAACTAGTGTGTACGTACGTATATACCTGTTTGAGTTCATATTTGGCACGCCATCGATCGAGACGGGAGCTGGAGAGCAGCATGGCGGCAGCCCCCATTCGAAAGAAGCAATTAGAAAGGAGCATATCGAAATCGTTGCCTTTGTACCATGTATAGCACACAGCCTCCGTGCTGACCACCAGTGCATACGAGCCAGGATAAGCATTTAAAAGGTCTATGGCAAGATCAAGGGCTACGATTCCTGCAGCACAACCCATTCCACCAAGGTTGAAGCTCTGAACGTTAGGCCTCAGCTTGAAATGGTTTATCACCATCGATGACAGCGACGGAGTCGTATTCAGGACTCCGCAGTTCACCACGAGGATCCTAATGTCCTTTGGCCGGACTTTGGTGGCTCCGAAAAGGTCATTTATGGCCCCAAACATCACCATAGCTGCCTCTTCTCTTCCATCTTTTAGATTTATCTTGTAATCGGGGCGGAACACCACTCGGGGCATGTACGTCTCTTTGCCTATGCCAGAACTCTTGAGCACTCGCTTTTGAAAATCAATGGCAGCATCGTTGAAGTTGCCCGAATTTCTCGCTAATTCAATGAACTCCTCCTTTGAGATCTTTGATTAATTTGGTGGCGCACGCGCGAGCCAGCGTAAAATGAAAACAAGAACGTTTCAAAACTAATCAATAACATTGAACACCAGCACGTATATGTATGTGTTTATGTACATTACTTGTAATCCTTAGGGACCGTTTGATAATCATTTCGTTTCAGTTTTCAGTGTTCAAAAAAGTAAAAATAAAAACTGAAAATGAAATGGTTATCAAACAGCATCTTAGTGTAGTTATTACTAGTATATATGTAACACGCATGTATATATATTTAATTAATTACCTTAAGTTCATTTGGTGGACGATAACAGGCAAAATCAAGTAAATATGTAGAGCGAGGCGTCAAGTCTAGATAAATATATAATAATATTCCCAATAATCCCAACAAGAAGAAGAAGATAAAAAAGGAGGAGGAGCTTCCACTTTCAAATTTTGGATAATGATTTGGAAACAAATATTGTTTGATGATCAGTTTGAGGTTTCTTATAATTCCTGTTTGAGCAGCAGTACTAATACTACTGGAGAGCACAATGAGAAGCGGTGCAACGAACAAGTAGAGGCTATGCCTGTGGCTGATGAGATAACTGCAACCAAGCTTCACGTATTTCAGATTAACCGAACCAACGAAATCTGGCAACCCCTGCCGAACCTTCACGGAGACGAAGAATGATCCAGCGGAGGCGGCATTTGGACCTGAGTTCTCAATGCCCCGGTTTTCGATCTCTGCTGAAAACTGCTCCTCCTGCTCTCTTGCCATGTATTAGTTCCAAAGTTTAATGATCAGTTTGTTGCTACTCTGCCTACGTACTTTGATTATATAAGGACATAACTACACATGCATACGTACAAAAATAATATATTTATATAAAACAATGAGTGAAGAATTAGATACGCTAAGAAGTGCATTGCGCTGTATGCAACTGCAAAGATTGGCAACAGAAAGTAGCAGGGCCTTTGTGCATGATGGCGTACGAGCAGCTGGTTCCTAGCGCCAATTAAACTTGTGCGTCTGGGAAAAGTTTTGTCTACTCTCTCCACCCCCACAAGACCAACTCATGACTCATGAAATGTTTATGTTACAATTATTCATCAAAAATATGTAAACTGACGACCATTTACACACATTAGAAAAACAAACAAACAAGTACCATAATGTTGAGACTATCTCAATTTGAGAATAATTAGTTGTTTTGGGATCAATTCATGTGGAGAGGGGGGTTCCGCTTCTTGATTCATGACTTGGCATCGATTAACTTAGCTAGGCCTGTAAAAAAGGGTGGAGGTCCGATGAGCCGGCTCTGTTTTTGGGCCGAGTTCATTCAGCTCGCTTTTATATTGGTAGGGTAAGAACTTTGCTTTAACTCTTATTTTTTTATTTTTAGTACAAGCGAAATTATGAGGGTAGAGGGCTTGAACTCGAGACGCAGTGGGTTGAAAAGAAAGACCTTAACTACCAAGACAATCCACCACTTGCTTAAAATGGGCTGTTTGATACCATTTCGTTTTCATTTTTTAACAACTTTTTTACTAAAATTGAATTGAAAAGTGAAAACTAAAAACTAAAAGCTATTTTATTGAGTTTTCAAAAATTGGTTTTAAATTTTAAATTTTCATAAAACATGAAAGATAACACCACATGTAACATCCCGTAAAAAGTTTGTTATAAAATAATTCTCGGAGGATATTTTGGACACGTGCGTAGATATTTTATACACCGGATCGTGTAATTTTGACGTTGTGGTGGGTGCACAATACCCCCAAAACCCAAAATATTTTTCTTTTCCCTTATCTTTTTCCCTGTCATTTTTTTTCCTGCAGACTTCTCCCTTATTTTTTTTTTCAATTTTCTTTCTCTCTCTCACTCTTTTCACACCGTTTGTGAACGTCTCGACTCAACGGTACAAACCGAGGCGAACTAAAATCACCACAATCTTCGTCTCGACGGCCTGGACTCAACGGTACAAACCGTTCGTCCAAACTCCCGACCGTTTGACGGGAAATGCTCACGGAAGAACCGGACCTTCCCGACTATTTTCTTGCCATTTTAGACCGAGGTGAGGTTTCTAACTACCACCAATGGATTCCTCTTGTTGAGTAGATGAATTTTCATATGTCATTTGCTTGATTTGGTTGAGTTTTGACGTAGTTCGACGAAACTACCGTAGCCGCGGACTTTTGAGGTAATTACAGGCCATTTTCCGAGCTTCTACGACCAAACCAAAGATACACCGTCATTCTACTCCTCTCTAGCTTCATTTTGGTATAAAGAACGTGAAATTTGGCCAAGAAATGAAGAAGTTATGGAGATTTGAAAATTTCTCCAGAAACTGGCCAAAATTCCGGTGACAGGCGCTGACGTCAGCAACCGGTTCAGATCGGCTGAGTGACATCAGTGATGACATTAGCAACCGGTCCAGTCAGGCCGGGTGACGTCAGCGATGACGTCAACAACTGGTCCAGTCAGGCTGGTGATGTCAGTGATGACGTTAGCAAACTGAGAATATTCCTTTTAACGGCGTTATCAATATTCTGTTAGATTTAACGGAGATGCTGGAATATTCCGCTAGATCTAACGACGTCAGTTGACGCCGTTAGTTTGACCGGCGCGTTGACTGGCGCGTGAGCCGCGCGTTGACTGGAGCCTGAGCAGCACGTGTGGGCGCGTGGGACCATATTTTTGAATTCTGTCAATTTGGATGAGCAGTCAGTCTGAATTTTGGGGAGTACACGTGTTTTGAGCAGTCAGTATGGTTTTCGGGAGTACCCGTCTTACTATTATAGTATTTTGAGGATCATACTGGGGAGTATGATGTATTTTCAAAAACTATACATGTTTTCCAGCGAGGGGATAGTATGCTATTGAAAACAAAGGTTTATCAAACTTTGTTTTTGACCCACAACTTTGTTTTTGACCCACTCACCTTTTTATATTTTGCCCCCCTCCAGGACTTAGAGGCGGATACGTTTATCAGAGACACGAGGGCTTGCTTTGGCTGTGGTTGGCGGTTCTGACACCCTCTCCAGATTATGTAGGATTTGCTCCTACTTTTAGTTACTTTCTACTTATCCATCCTCATGAGGATGTTAATGTTTATATTCCTTGCACTATATACTATGCTCTGATTGTTATGCACCTGTAAAAATGAGTTTTACCCTTCACCGCACTTCTACTTCCGCTCCCAACTCTAAATCTTTTCACTTTTTCACTTTTACATGCATAATTGGCTTTCGTCACTTAACACGTGTCGGCCAGCACTTCCCGACACCTGGCTTGTCAAGATCGGGATCTGTCACATTGGTATCAGAGCATAAGTTTTAGGTAGTCATGCAATTGTCACTTTGTGATATTTGCACTAATATTTCTTGATTTTGTGTTGTCAGAACTATGCCACCTCGTCGAGCACCTCGTACCCAGGCATCAGCCTATGAGCCTGTTGCACCACCCTTCGATTTCACACAGTTTGGTGCTGCTTTTGCTAATGCCTTTCAGACGAATTGGCGTCCTCTTCCTTCTCAACAGAAGAATGTCTTGGAGATTGCTTCCAATCTTCAAGTAAAGCCGTTCTTAGGTCGAGAAACCTCTGAGGTGACGAAAACTTGGTTGAAACATGTTGAGAAAATCTTCCGAGCCATGGAGCGACAGGGAAACTTCCCGGTGGAACAATGGGTCTTGACTGTTACGTGGTTTCTGCAGAGTGAAGCTAGTTCTTGGTGGGCTTATGAAGTGACCCTAATTCCACCAAATCTGCAGGAAGACTGGACGACTTTTAAGGAACACTTCGAGGCGAAGTACTTACCTCCGGAGTATTGGGCCAAGAAGCGAGACAACTTCTTCGATCTAAGGCAGAAGAGCATGTCAGTAGCCGAGTACCACCAGAAGTTCACTGACCTATCCCGCTACTGCCCAACCATTGCCAGTAATCCGAAGGAAATGTTACTCCAGTTTAGAAAGGGTGCCCGTAAAAAGCTTCGTACTGCAGCATCCTCATATCCATGCACTACTTACCAGGAGTTCTACGAGGCTTTACTCCGTGTCAAGGATTCAGAGAACACTCTCAACAGTGGTGGTGAAGATGATGAGGGAAATAGTAGTCAGAGAAAGACTAAAAACAAGAAGGGATTTTCAAGATTTTGGCCGAAGAAGAATCAGTCATTTAAGAAAAGTAGTTACAACTCTGGTGGATCATCTAATGGAGGATCTAACCCCAGCACACCTCGAGGAGGTAAATCCACTGTTGGTTCCCGTTTTTTGACTCAGAGCAGTTCAGAGAGCTCTAACACTACTCGTTGCCGTAAGTGCAACGACTATCATTTTGGAGAGTGTAAGCAGACGAACCGAGGATGTTTTACTTGTGGTCAAGTGGGCCACAGAGCCAGTAATTGTCCTCAGAGGCAGCAGAATCAGTAGACGAGTTTGGTTCCTCCGCAGCAGATGCCACCGTTCGGATTAGGCCAGTTCCAGCAGCCATCTTCTGGCAGCACTGTTCATTATCAGGGTGATGTGTTTCAGTACTCGGGGGACGCTTACCAGTTCCCTATGGGCGTTCCTCAGTTCACGCCGAACATTCCTCAATTTCAGGGAGGCTATACTCAGTTTCCCCAGAGCTTTCCGCAGTTTCAGGGAAGTTACCCATCATATCAGCAGGGCGGTTCGCAGTGGTATGGAGGCGGTCAGTATCAGACCAATGAGGCAACTAATATGATTCCTTTGGACATCAAAGACTTTGATGTTATCTTAGGAAAAGATTGGTTACATCAAAATCACGCCATGGTGGATTGTCGTCGTAAGGTTGTCATTTTCCAGAGACCTAGCAGGCCTATTGTGACTTTCACCGGCGAACGCAGCAATCTAAGACATGGACTCATCTTCGCCATGAGGGCGAAACGAATGTTGAAGAAAGGTTGTCAGGGTTACATTGCACATGTTGTGGTGAACGACGAGAATTCGGCACAAGTCGAGGACGTGCATGTTGTGAACCAGTTTCCTGATGTAGTTCTTGATGATCTACCTGGACTACCTCCAGATCGTGAAGTGGAGTTCACCATCTATCTTCTTCCAAGTACCAATCCTATTTCTCTTACACCCTACCGCATGGCTCCTGCGAAGTTAAGAGAATTAAAGTTACAATTGCAAGAGTTAGTGGACAAAGGTTTCATCCAACCCAGCACCTCTTCTAGGGGAGCTCCGGTCTTATTTGTGAAAAAGAATGATGGAAGTTTGAGACTTTGCATCGATTACAGACAGCTCAACCGGGTGACGATTAAAAACCGTTATCCTCTACCTCGTATCGATGACTTATTTGAGCAATTCTGTGGTGCTCAAGTTTTCTTGAAAATTGATCTGAGGTCAGGTTACTATCAGCTACAGGTCAAACGAGATGATGTTCCTTGTGATTCCATTTGGGTTAACAAATGCTCTTGTAGCGTTTATGGACTTGATGAACTGGGTATTTCGTCCCTACCTGGACATGTTCGTGATTGTCTTCATTGACGATATCTTAGTGTTCTCTAAGAGTGAGGTTGAGCACGCTAAGCATCTTCGTCTAGTTCTGAAGAAATTGTAGGAGAATCAGTTGTTTGAAAAGTTCAGTAAGTGTCAGTTCTGGCTGACTGAGTTATCTTTCTTAGGACACGTCATATCCTCAGAAGGAGTTCTTGTTGACCCACAGAAAGTAACAACGGTAGAGAATTGGGAGCAACCACAGACTGTCACTGAGATCCGAAGTTTTCTTGGTCTTGTTGGCTACTATCGGCACTTTGTGAAGGATTTCTCAGCAATAGCCCTTCCTCTCATGAAGTTGACTAGGAAAGATGTCAAGTTTGAGTGGGATGATGATTGTGAGCGGAGTTTTCAGAAGTTGAAGCATTGTCTTACTCATGCACCTCTCTTGGCATTTCCCGACGACAGTGGGAATTTCGAGGTCTACAGTGATGCTTCTTTGAATGGTCTAGGCTGTGTTCTGATGCAGCATGGTAGGGTAATCGCTTATGCATCCCGTCAGTTGAAGCCGCATGAAATGAACTACCCTACTCATGATCTGGAATTAGCAGCCATTGTCTTCGCACTAAAAATCTGGCGACATTATCTCTACGAAGAAACGTGCAAGATCTTCACTGATCACAAGAGTCTGAAGTACTTGCCTACGCAGAGGGATCTGAACCCGAGACAACGAAAGTGGATGGAGTTGATTAGTGATTATGATTGTTCTATTGAGTACCATCCTGGACGAGCTAACGTCGTCGTGGATGCACTCAGTAGGAAATCATCTCATGGTCGGCTCAACGCACTGTACGCCTATCATATTCCTCTTTTGACTGATCTGAGAAGTATCGGTGTGGTCTTAGGTTATGATCATACTGAAGCTTTATTGGCCAACTTCTCTGCTAGACCTATTATGTTGGATCGTATTCGTGAGGCTCATGTGAGCGATCCTACCTCTCAGAAATTGATTCAAGCAGTTCTTGATCGTACCAGGGATGACTTCAGAATCCGACGTTCAGACGGATTACTCCTGATGAATGACCGGATGTATGTGCCTAACGATGCGGACTTGAAAAAGGCAATCTTGGATGAGGCGCATGTTTCCACCTATGCCATGCATCCAAGCAGTACTAAAATGTACCATACTATCCGACCTTTCTACTACTGGCGTAGAATGAAAAAGAAGATTGCAGAGTACGTGAGTCGTTGCTTAATTTGCCAGCAGGTCAAGGCTGAAGAAAGAAACCGTTTGGATTATTACAGTCACTTCCCATTCCTGAGTGGAAGTGGGAGAATATCACCATGGACTTCGTGTATAAGCTACCTCTAGCACATAGAGGCTATGATGGTATTTGAGTGATTGTTGATCGACTGACCAAGTCAACTCACTTCTTGCCAGTCCGTGAGAATTATTCTCTTGACTGTTTACCTAAGCTTTTCATTGACGGTGTTGTCAAATACCACAGTGTTCCTGTCAGTATTATTTCCGATCGTGACCCCAGATTTACTTCAAAGTTTTGGAAAGCTTTTCAGAAAGCTTTGGGTTCGAGACTACTGTTTAGCACTGCTTATCATCCTCAGACAGACGGACAGTCGAAGAGAACTATCCAGACCCTTGAGGACATGCTCAGGTCCTTAGTACTACAGTTCGGAGATAAGTGGCATGATAATCTTTCTTTGGTAGTGAAGGGAAATTTTCGGAAAACCAAGTTTATTTGAGCAACATCAATAGCATGCAATTAACAATTAAAGGCGGAATCATGCTTGTATGCACTCAAAAACAAAACTTTACCCAAGAAATTCAAAGCCTAGTAGATATGGTGAACCATGACTCAATTGAGTTGAGAAATCATATACCTTTGTTGATTCCTCTTTGCATAAGCAAAGGCTAATCACCCAAGGAGAGGGCCTTCATTCCTTGCTTGAAGAGGATTCTCCAAGTTCCCAAAATTGAGAACCTCTAATTTTTCCACACCAAGGAGAGCCTTGATGAGGAGATGAGTGACCTAGAGGAAGTGAGATTGCTAGCTATTTTCCTCTAGGGTAGCCGGCCTCTTTGGAGAGAAGAGAGCTTTGATTCTCATCTTTTCTCCAAAAGAAACCCTTAATGTTGAAATGCTATAAAGTTGCCTTTATAGCACCTCACATTGTAGTGGCAAACTTGCAATTAAAGCAAGTTCACTACACATTCTCTAAATGGCCGGCCATATGGGTTCATTGGGCTGTTTGGGCCCTTATGTTTCATTAGTCATTAAGTTGTCATACAACTTAAGTCAATGGGCTTGACGTTCGAAGCCCATTGGGCCTTGAGGCCCAAAAACTAACCCGAGGTCTATAACGAACTTATTCGTTTGATTAATTAACATATTAATTAATCCTTGCCATAAATAATTAAACCATTTAATTATCCTTACTCATCTCCATTATTTCATCAATCTCTACCTTACACGGTGTACGATCCATTAGGTTCCTTTTAGCGAGGCAGTGGAGGATTAGAACTCTTTCAAATCAATTGTGAATTGAAACATACTTTCAATTCTCCCTTTTAGTGATTATACACCTTTAGGGCTTCCACAAACCATGAGTGACACCTAGCAGTATGTCATGGCTACCCAATCTAATCAGAAAAGGTGGAGAACCTATTCAGTTTAGGATTGCAATGCAATACGGTCTTTCTCTAATACAATACTCTCGACCACATTGTTTGGTTTGATAGTTTATTCATGTCTACTATCCAATGTGATTCCATTACTTATATGATTACATTGAATATGATTTGGAACGACTTCCTAAATCTCATTCATACTCTGGCCAGAGATTCTTAATCATATCATAGAGTATTCTCCCTTAAACAGTTTGAAGGTTAGAGATCCCTTGTTGTGCATTCACTTGCCTCCATGGCTAAGTAGCTTAACCCCAACCATGTCGTGGACACCCTATGATGGGGTGACTTTGACATAGTCAAAGATCAAGGACCTAATTAACCACAAGACAACTATGATGCCTTAGGTCAAAGGACTACTTTGCATTATCCCAACCATGAGTTCTCATGTGACATGAGTATGAGAACTCCTCGTTGATCGTGTTCAGTGGACTCATTCTATATTGAGCACCTACATGCTTATCTTGGTGTCAGTTACACCAATGACTCGAGACTAGTCACTCTCCCTGAGAGAAGATATAACACGTACTGATCTTAACGGACTGTCAATGCCCAATTGGCAATCCTATGATCAGGAACGTTTAGGATATGTCTCATGAATGAGAATGGTCTCATGAACCTAACTTGTTTAGATTACATTCTACTAAGCACATATTCCTTGGACTTATTGTTTAAGCATATAACATTTATATGAGACTACTTTAAACAATAACGTTTGCCCTTTATATTAAACTAAATTAGTTTAATAGTTGAAATGTCCGTAAAGTATCATAATATGATTGGTTTTAGGGCACATTTCCAACATGTAGAGTTTGCCTACAACAACAGTTTTCATTCGAGTATTGGCATGTCTCCATTCGAGGTCTTATATGGTAAGCCTTGCCGAACCCCCTTGTGTTGGTCAGAAGTAGGTGAGTGACCTCTTGTTGGTCCTCAGATCGTAGAGGAGACGACTCGGAATATTCAGGTGATCAAAGAAAACCTGAAAGCTGCTCAGGATCAACATAGGAGTATTGCCAACCGTCACTTGACTGACCGAGTCTATTAAGTTGGTGACATGGTGTTCTTGAAGTTATCGCCATGGAGAGGCGTTGTGCGATTCGGGAAACGAGGAAAGTTGAGTCCTCGTTACATCGGTCCGTATGTCGTCACTGAACGGATTGGTGAGGTTGCTTATCCACTTGAGTTACCTTCCGAGTTGTCAAGGGTGCACAATGTCTTCCATGTGTCCATGCTCCGACATTATATCTCCGACCCATCTCATGTCATTCGTCCTCAACCGTTGGAGATCAACCAGGACTTGACTTATGACGAGTTACCGGTAACCATCCTAGATTGGAAAGACAAAATTCTACGGAATAAGTCGATCCGTTTAGTGAAGGTTCTGTGGAGAAACGACTCTGTAGAATAGGCAACCTGGGAGACGGAAGAGGACATGAGAGACAACTACCCCTATTTGTTTTCGCTTCTACTTGTTTGTAATTTGAATTTCGAGGACGAAATTTTCTTAAGGGGGGGTAGATTGTAACATCCCGTAAAAAGTTTGTTATAAAATAATTCCCGGGGGATATTTTGGACACGTGCGCAGATGTTTTATACACAGGATCGTGTAATTTTACCGTTGTGGTGGGTGCACAATACCCCCAAAACCCAAAATATTTTTCTTTTCCCTTATCTTATTCCTTGTCATTTTTTTTCCTGTAGACTTCTCCCTTATTTTTTTTTTCATTTTTCTTTCTCCCTCTGGCTCTTTTCACACCATTTGTTCATGTCAAAGAAAACTATCGAACCGAGGCGAACTAAAATCACCACAATCTTCGTCTCAACGCCCTGGACTCAACGGTACAAACTGGTTGTCCAAACTCCCGACCGTTTGACGGGAAAAGCTCACGGAAGAACTGGACCTTCCTAGCAATTTTCTTGCCATTTTAAACCGAGGTGAGGTTTCTAACTACCACCAATGGATTCCTCTCGTTGAGTAGATGAATTTTCATATGTCATTTGCTTGATTTGGTTGAGTTTTGATGTAGTTCGAGGAAACTACAATAGCCGCGGACTTTCGAGGTAATTACAGGCCATTTCCCGAGCTTGTACGACCAAACCAAACATACACTGTCATTCTATTCCTCTCTAGCTTCATTTTGGTATAAAGAACGTGAAATTTGGCCAAGAAATGAAGAAGTTATGGAAATTTGAAAATTTCTCCAGAAACCGGTCAAAATTCCGGCAACGGCGACCGGCGGCTGGTTCAGACCGGCCGGGTGACGTCAGCGATGATGTGAGCAACCTGTCCAGTCAAGCCGGGTGACGCCAGCGATGACGTCAGCAACCGGTGACGTCAGCGATGACGTCAGCAAGCTAAGAATATTCTTTTTAACGGTGTTAGGAATATTCCGTTAGATTTAATGGAGATGCTGGAATATTCTGTTTTGACCGGCGCGTTGACTGGCGCGTGAGCCGCGCGTGTTTTAGAACTTGTTTATTTTGTTTCAAATTCGTCCAAATCAAAACCCCCTTTTACTTTCTTGTGTCAAAGTGTTTAAAATCTGTTTTGTTTGTGTTTTAGAGTGTTTTGAGTCAAGTCAAAACCTAAATTTCGTCCAAAGTAGTGTTTAGGGTCATGGATAGGTTTAGGTTGAATGGAGGCTGCGGCAAAGGGAGAAAAATGGCTGGAATTGTGTTTTTGGGATTTTTGGCTGTGTAGAATGGTGTGTCTGGATGAATGGACGAAAATTGGTTGATTCCTCTGCATCTTGTGCGTCTCCGAGTGATTGCATTCTCAAAGGATTCTAAGGCACGGTTTTTTTAGAGAGTTTAGACTTCCTTAGAACTCCTTAATTCATCTGAATTAAGTGTAGAAACACGCACAAACAGCTGTCTCGTTATCTTCCTTGAAACCCAATCCGACTAGGACTCTTCTGCCTGTTTCGACCTTCCGTCACTAAAACAGCGATAACTATTTCTAGAAGTATCAGAATCGTGATCTGTAAAATCCTATGGAAACTAGACATCCAGAGCTTTCCAACCATATATGACACATGATTCATTCTAAGGAATTCTGGGTGCTCTGTCGAAGTTGGCAGGTATGCATAGCATTGTCCAAATTCCACTCGGATTCCACTTTCTTGCAACCTGGTTGTCCTCTGAACTTCTATCTTCACTCATTAGCACATTCCTAGCCTCATATAAACTTCAACCACGTCCAGCCACCTTGCTCCAAACATGTGCTATCCATTCCAAGCCCAAAATTGCTCTATAATGCTCCAAAATGCACCTTCTTGCATACTTTGTCCTTAGAACCTGAAAACACACAAAATGACTTAAAACACTAAAATAAGTAAGAACTAACAACATAAATGCACAAGAACAAGCTAACTAAATCGTATAAATATGCTCCTATCACATTTCCCCACACTTAGCTTTTGCTAGTCCTCGAGCAAAACAAAGAAACAAAACAAAACAAAGTAAACAACACACACTCTAATCCTTCCAACATTTGCCTCACGGATTTCCAATGCACATGACATGTTAAAAATCATCATTCCCACAGATTTTAGTCATCTTCACACTTGAGCACATACTTAATCATAGTCACCACTTACTAGTTCACCTTTAACCAATTAAAACGATGTTTTGAATGTAGTAGCATGCCTTAGAGAATTTGCTCAATTCTTTACAAGATACTCTCTATTTTCACTCACATTTTCTGACTACACACCCTGAAGGGAAAAATTGCGGATTAACCGAGTTCATTAAGCAACATCATTAAGCATGCATTTAACAATTAAAGGCGGAAACATGCTTCTATGCACTTAAAACGAAACTTAACCCAAGAAATTCAAAGCCTAGTAGATATGGTGAACCAAGAATAAAACTCAAGCACAATTTGAGTTGTGAAATCTTATACCTTTGTAGATTCCTCTTTGCCTAAGCAAAGGCTAATCACCCATGGAGAGGGCCTTCATTCCTTGCTTCTTTGCTCCATGAACAATTTCGAAGGATGATCAAAGAATTGGTTTCTCCAAGTTCCCAAAGTAGGGAACCTCTAAGTTTCTTCACCAAGGAGAGTCTTGATGAGAAGATGAGTGTCCTAGAGGAAATAGATTGCTAGCTAAATTCCTCTAGGGAGCTAGCCTCTTTTAGAGAAGAGAGCATTTTCATGCTCAACCATTCTCTCAAAAGAAAACCCTTAAGTTGAAAATACTACAAAGTTTCCTTTATAGCTTTTTCCATAATGTAGTGGCAAACTTGCAATTAAAGCAAGTTTGCTATACATTCCCTTATAGCCGGCCATATTGGGTTCTTTGAGCTATTGGGCCCTAATCTATTATTAGCCATTAAGTTGTCATACAACTTAAGTCAATGGGCTTGACGTTCGAAGCCCATTGGGCCTTGAAGCCCAAAAACAACCCGAGGTCTTTAACGAACTTATTCGTTTGATTAATTAACATATTAACTAATCCATGCCATAAATAATTAAACCATTTAATTATTCTTACTCATCTCCATTCTTTGCATCAAACTCTACCTTACACGGTGTGCGATCCATTAGGTTCCTTTTAGCGAGGCAGTGGAGGATTAGAACTCTTTCAAATCAATTCCGAATTGAAACATACTTTCAATTCTTCCCTTAAGTGATTATACACTTATAGGGCATCCACAAACCATGAGTGACACCTAGCAGTATGTCATGGCTACCCAAGCTAATCAGAAGAGGTGGAGAAACCTATTCAGTTAGGATTGCAATGCAATACGGTCTTTCTCTAATACAATACTCTCGGCCACATTGTTTGGTTTGATAGTTAATTCATGTCTACTATCCAATGTGATTCCATTACTTATATGATTACATTGAATATGATTTGGAACGACTTCCAAAACCTTATTCATACTCTGGCCAGAGATTCTTAATCATATCTTAGAGTATTCTCCCTCAAACGGTTTGAAGGTTAGAGATCCCTTGTTGCGCATTCACTTGCCTCCATGGCTAAGTAGCTTAACCCCAACTATGCCGTGGACACCCTCGGATGGGGTGCCTTTGACATAATCAAAGATTAAGGACCTCACCACAAGACAACTGTGATGCCTCAGGTCAAAGGACTAATTTGCATTATCCCAACTATGAGTTCTCATGTGACATGATCATGAAAACTCATCGTTGATCGCGTTTAGTGAACTCATTCCTATTGAGCACCTACATGCTTATCTTGATGTCACTTACACCAATGACTCGAGACTAGCCACTCTCCCTGAGAGAAGATATAACATGTACTGATCTTAACGGACTGTCAATGCCCAATTGACAATCCTATGATCAGGAACGTTTAGGATATGTCAATGAATGAGAATGGTCTCATGAACCTAACTTGTTTAGATTACATTCTCATAAGCACATATTCCTTGGACTTATTGTTTAAGCATATAACATTTATATGAGACTACTTTAAACAATAATCATTGCCCTTTATATCAAACTAAATTAGTTTAACATTTGAAATGTCCGTAAAGTATCATCATATGATTGGATTTAGGGCACATTTCCAACACACCCTACACTAGGTATATGTGAGAAGGTTGATGTAAACATGAAAACTAGTACTCACATATGTGTATAACAAAGAAAGCAATTTTCTAGAGTTATTAAGCATGTTTAGATATGATCTCATGAATGGAATGCTACTACTTAGATGCGAGAACCAGTGACACCATATGCTCATACCAATTTCAAACTCCGCAAATTGAAACACACAACACTCAAGAATGAAGCCAAGGGTTGTAACGGGGCTTGGGGGTAATGGTTAACAAAGAAAGGATAGGGATAACAAACGTTCTAAAAGCAATAGCAAGCAAAGTAATGAAATCGACACTTGGAATTCACTTTAGAATGCAGAAATCCACTTTTAAACACAAGGGGAGATTCATGCAACACTTAGGGCTGAATTCAATGTTTTGGACCCTTTCTTCAACAACCAACACTTTAAAGCTCTTTTTTTTTCTTTCAATGCCGTGCATATGGCCCACAAACACACACTTTGAATCAATTCCCCCACACTTGTTTTCTGCCATACATTGATCAAAAGGAATTCATTTTAAGTCATGCTTTACTATGCCTTAAGAACAAGGGTATGGATGGTCCTAATCTAGGCTAGGTAAGGATAATGTGGTTTAACAAGGAACATAGGCTAAACAAGGCTCAACGGGGTTAAACTTAAACACATATGCACGGGATAGGCTTTTTGGCTCTTGGCTCACTAAACAACTTCATCTTGAATATGTGTTATGCAATTCAATAGCATGCTTTGAATGAAACGGGCATGAATTCTAGTATTTGGAACTAAATGATGAAACGCCTTCTAAGTAGCAACCAAGCAAGGAATAATGAGATCATGCAACGACTTTAGAAAACAACAATGCACAAATTATTAACTCTCCAAATAAACGTTTAGGCTCAAGTCTCTCAGGGTTGTAGCGTTAATTTGAGTTTCTTCCTTCAAGCATGTTACAAAAACTGATTTTTTCTTTTATGATTGCATGTGAATTCATAAATTATAACCACAACCAAGCATAAACCAAAGAGTAAATCAAACTTTTATCCATGTTTATAACTCTCTTTAACAGTCATGCAATTAAAAACCAAATCCTCATCATTGTGTTGGAAGGTACCCTAAGACACAAACAAACACACAAAAACAACTCTTTTTGGGTTTTTCAAAACATTTTTTCAAGTTTTTATGAGATTTTCGGATTTTTATGTCAAAACACGCTAAAAGGCTTCAAAACACACTAAAAACACTTAAAAACAGTGAGAAACAACATTATAAGTGATAGGTGATAAAATCCCACGAATTTGCATCAAAAACACTTATTTACCCCCCCAACACTTAAATCAAACATTGTCCTCAATGTTTCAAACATAAACTCACATAAAAACAATCAAACAAGCAACAAATAAGCACAGAAAGATAAGGGCAACAAGGAGAAAGGTTGAAAGAAAGCAAATCTGGATGTAGAGCCAATTCTAGGTGTTCTTTATTGGCATGGGTTGCCTCCCACGAAGCGCTTGCTTTAATGTCGTGCAGCCGGACGAATACCATCCTTCAAGCTTCCTTGGAGCCCACGACATGGAGGGGTAGCTCAAACAGGTCGTAATAGGGCTTCAAACGATGCCCATTCACCTTGAATTCATGGCTGGTTTTCAAGCTTTAGACTTGGACTGCACCATGAGGAAAAGCATTAGTAACAATAAAGGGTCCAATCCACTTAGAACGTAACTTACCAGGGAATAACCGAAGTCGAGAATCAAATAGGAGCACTTTCTGCCCCTTAGAGAACGTTTTCGTACGAAGCATCTTGTCATGATATGCCTTGGTCTTTTCCTTGTAAATGCGGGCATTCTCGTAAGCTTCGTGCCTAATCTCCTCGAGTTCATTCAATTGGAGCTTTCTGTGCACCCCAGCGGCATCTATATCTAAGTTTCATAGCCCAATGTGCCTTGTGCTCTAGCTCGACTGGCAAATGGCATGGCTTGCCATAGATGAGCCGAAAAGGTGACATGCCAAGGGGAGTTTTATAAGCTGTACGATAAGCCCACAATGCATCGTCCAAGTGCAAACTCCAATCCCTCCTTGTTGGCCCCACGGTTTTCTCTAGGATTTGCTTGATCTCCCTATTTGAAACCTCGGCTTGCCCATTGGTTTGAGGATGATAAGGTGTTGAAACCTTGTGTGTAATGTTGTACTTCTTGAGCAAAGCCTCAATGGTTCGATTACAAAAGTGGGAACCTCCATCACTAATGAGAACTCTAGGCATTCCAAACCTAGGAAAAATGTTAGTTTTTACAAAATCTGCAACAACCTTAGAATCGTTAGTACGGGTGCCTTTTGCTTGCACCCATTTCGAAACATAATCAACCGCTAGCAGAATATAAGTGAAACCATAAGATGGAGTGAAAGGGCCCATGAAATCAATACCCCAAACATCAAAAATTTCAAAAAAAGATAGGGGTTGCTGCGGCATTTGATCCTTGGCACCTATATTTCCAGTTCTTTGGCAACGATCACAAGTTAGACAATAAGTTCTAGCATCTTTAAACAAAGTGGGCCAATAAAAACCACATTCAAGAACCTTATGAGATGTCCTTTGGGTGCCAAAATGACCCCCACATGCATAGGAGTGACAGAAACTTAAAATTGAATGAAATTTGGTTTCATGCACACATCTACGTACAATTTGATCTGGGCAATATTTCCACAAATATGGGTCATCCCAAACATAAAATCTAGCCTCCTTTTTGATTTTATCACGTTGGAGCTTGTTAAGAGTGTTGGGAACTTGCTTAGACACCAAATAATTAACCAAATCAGCATACCAAGGCTCACTTACCTCCATGGACAGTAGCTACTCATCTGGGAACGTTTTTGGAATGGGAATGGAGTCTTCTTCATGCACCAATCGGCTTAGATGGTCAACCACCACGTTTTCACTCCCTTTCTTGTCCCTAATCTCAATATCGAACTCTTGAAGCAAAAGCATCCAACGAATGAGTCTTGGCTTGGCTTCTTTCTTCGTTAACAAATACTTCAAGGCTGCATGGTCAGAATAAACAATCACTTTAGTTCCAATTAAATAAGATCGAAACTTATCTAATGCAAATACAACAGCCAAGAGTTCTTTTTCCGTTGTGGAGTAGTTCAATTGGGCGTCGTTTAAGGTCCGGAAAGCATAATAGATAACATGTGGTTGCTTGTTCTTCCTCTGGCCTAAAACAACACCAATTGCATAATCCGATGCATCACACATAAGCTCAAAAGGAAGACTCCAATATGGTGGAGTGATGATAGGTGCCGAAGTTAGCAAGGTCTTGAGGTGCTTGAATGCTTTCTCACATGCTTCATTGAGCTCGAAAGACACTTCCTTTTAAAGTAGACGGCAAAGGGATTGTGCAATCTTTGAGAAATCCTTGATAAATCGTCGATAGAAACCTGCATGGTCAAGAAAAGAACGAACCTCTCTAACCAAAGTTGGAGAGGGTAAGTGACGCACAAGGTCTACTTTCGACTTATCAACCTTTATTCCACGTTCAGAGATAATATGCCCCAACACTATACCTTGTTTAACCATGAAATGACATTTCTCCCAATTTAACACAAGGTTAGTTTCAACACATCTTTTCAAGATCAAAGTCAGATTTTCCAAACAATCATCGAATGAATCGCCGAACACACTAAAATCGTCCATAAACACTTCAATGATCTTTTCAACGTAATTGGAGAAGATACTTACCATATACCTTTGGAATGTGGCAGGAGCGTTGCATAAACCGAATGGCATACGACGATAGGCAGAGGTTCCAAAGGGACACGTGAATGTGGTCTTTTCTTGGTCATCTGGGGCTATGACAATTTGATTATAACCTGAATACCCATCAAGAAAACAATAAAAGGAATGACTGGCTAACCTCTCAAGCATTTGATCAATGAATGGCAGTGGGAAGTGGTCCTTCCTTGTTGTGGGGTTGATTTTCCTATAGTCAGTGCAAACTCGCCAACCGGTTACAACACGCGTAGGCACAAGCTCTTCCTCCTTATTCTTTACAACCGTGACTCCAGATTTCTTGGGGACGACTTGGATAGGTGAAACCCAACGGCTATCGGAGATGAGATAAATTACTCCACAATCGAGTAGCTTGATTATCTCCTTTTTCACAACTTCCATCATTGGAGGGTTAAGACGGCATTGAGCCTCTCTAGTTGGTTGGGCCCCCTCCTCAAGAAGTATGCGATGCATGCAAGTGGTAAGGCTGATTCCCTTAATGTCGGCCAATGTCCAACCTATGGCAGATTTGAACTCCTTCAAGACACGAACTAGTTTCTCTTCCTCTTGGGCCGTGAGGGAGGAGGAGACAATGACGGGCAAGGTGTCTTGTTCTCCCAAGAATACATGCTTCAAGTGATGTGGCATTGGTTTAAGTTCAAGTGTAGGTGCCTGCAGCACCGAAGGTAACAACTTGTTAGTAGAAACGGAAATTGAATCAAAGTTAGAAGACTTACCTACATGCTTTGGCAAAGACTTAAGTGCAGCAACCATCTCAGCCACATCCTCATAATAGGGCACGGCAAGAATGTCCTCATCCTTGTCGTGGGTGTGCAACAAATTTGCCCTTTGTTCTATGCTTTCAATTCCTTGTATGAGGGTTGTTTCAAGTGCATCTCGATCCAACGAGTCAAGAAATTCCTGCGCCAAAGAATCCAATATATCAATAGAGAAACATGAATGATCATCAATAGGATACTTCATGGATTCAGAAATATTAAAATCAATAACTTCCCCATCAAATTCCATGGACAATGTCCCTTTGAACACATCAATCTTCGTTTGGGCTGAAGGAAAAATTTTGTCCTAGCTAAGAACATTTGAGAATATTTGAACACATATGCAAACTAATAACACTTTAAAGTAGGCATGCATTCAAAAACAATTCATAAAACCCATGACTTTCAAAGCCTAGAGAATGGTGAACCATAAGACTCTTTAACAATATTAAAGAGAGGGAAGTTTGAGATTCATTACCCTTGAAGCTCATTCTTGTTTACACAAGGGATTCACCCAAGTGGAGGGCCTTCAAGTCACCTCCTAGCTCCTTGTATTCTCCTTGTGATTTTCTTCCTTTTGTTGCTCCTTTGCTCCTTGAGGATGTGAGGAAAGTATCTCCAAAAACACCAAAGGTTTGGTGTCTCTAAGTCTCCACACCAAGGATGAGGTGTGAAGATGAAATGGATGACTTAGAGAAGAAAATATTGCTAGCTAAATGTTCTCTAAGTGGCCGGCCTCCCTTGAAGAAAAAGAGAGAAAAGTTCAACTCTTTTCCTCAAGAAAAAAAAAACCCTTGAAAGGATAATGGCTATAAAGTTGCCTTTATACCACATCACATGTGAGTGGCAAACTTGCAATTAACCCAAGTTTGCTACCACTTACCCTAGGCCGGTTTTGACTTTGTTTTTGGGTTAATTTCCATTTGGTTTTAGTTGTCACACAACCTAAACTCAATGGGCCTTGTGGACCAAAAACCCTATTGGCCCCCAAAACCCAAAAACCAACTTAAAAGCCCAATACGAACCTTTCGTATAATTAATTAACTAATTAATTAATCTTGACCATTCTCAATTAAAAAATTTAATTGCTTATCCATCCCTTTATATCTTCACTTTCATCCTTACTCGGTGTACGATCCATTAGGTTCCAATTAGCGAGGCAGTGGGCGATTGTTACTCTTAACGATCGATTGTGAATTGAAACTACATTTCAATTCTCCCTTTGATGAAGATTAGTGTTTTCTAATCCTCAGGGCTTCCACAAACCATGAGTGACACCTAGCAGTATTTCATGGCTACCCAAGCTAAGTAGAAGTGGTTGGAGAACCTATCCAGTTACAATTACAACGCAATACGGTCCTTCTCTAATACAATACTCCTAATCACATTGTTTGAGTGATAGTTAGTTTCATGTCTACTATCCAATGTGATACTTCTCTATATGATTCATTTGAATATGATTTGAAACAAACTTCTTAAGTCATATCCAGATGCTTTGGCCAAAGACTCTCGAATCATATCTCAGAGTATTCTCCTTCCACCATGGAAGGTTAGAGATCCCTTGTTGTGCATTCATGTGCCTACATGACTAGATAGCTTGACCCCAACAATGTCGTGGACACTTTCAATGGAATGCCTTTGACATGATCAAAGATCAAGGACCCAATCATTAGACATCTATGATGCCTCAGGACAAAGGACTACTTTGCATATTGCAACTTACAAGTTCTTACATGACATGTATGTTCGAACTCTCTTTTTGATCGTGGTTCAGTGTACTCAATTACCATTTGAGCACCTATGTGTTTGTCTCAGTGTCTAACACTAAATGACTTGAGACTAGTCATACTCATGCTTGAGTTAACATAACACATACTAACCTTAGCGGATTGTCAATGCCCAATTGGCAATCCTATGGCTAGGAACGTTTTAGGAATGAACATAAGAGAGAGGTCACGTTAATCTAACTTACTTAGATCACTTCTCTCTTAGATTAAATACATTCCTTGGATTCCCTCATTGCTTAAACACATGATACAATAAATAGTGATTAACAATAAGCTTTGCCTTTTCATTAAACAAATAATAGTTTAATACAATAAGTATTCTAAAAGCTATTACATCAAATGAGTGGCTTTGTAGGCATACTTCCAACATGGGTTGTTTTCATAAAGGGTTGCCCAAGCAAGATTGGCAATGGTGTAGCATGGGTTGATTCCTCCATCTCTAACACATAGAAATCCGCTAGAAATACCAAGTTATCCACCTGCACCAAAACATCTTCCAAAACTCCTTTTGGATACGCATTAGAACGATCGGCTAATTGAATGACAACACCATCGTTTTTAAGCACTCCTAAGTTCATAGATGCATAAATTGAGTATGGCATGACGTTAATTGATGCACCTAAGTCTAACATGGCATGTTCAAACTTAGTATTTCCAATAACGCAAGGAATGGTAAAACTACCCGGATCTTTGCATTTGGGGGGTAATTTTCTTTGTAACACAGCGGAGACATTCTCACTTACCTGGACCACTTCCTTATTCGACATTCTTCTCTTGGTTGTACAAAGTTCTTTTAAAAACTTAGCGTACCTTGAAACTTGCTTAATCGCATCAAGGAGAGGTATATTAACTTGCACTTTTCTAAATGTCTCAAGAATGTCCTTCTCTACCTCCTCCTTCTTTGATTGCATAAATCTGCGTGGGAAAGGCAAATTCGAAGGAATAACGTTAGTAGGAATTGAATTAGGCACGTTCTTACCTTTATTGGACAGATTGGACGGCTTAGGGTTACTTGGAATAACGTTAGTAGGAATTGATCCTCAAAATACTATACCAATAATACGGGTACTCCCCGAAAATCAAACCGACTGCTCATCCATATGTAACACACACAAGCCCAAGTAGATAAGCTACGAGGAACATAATAGGTATCTAAGAAATACGTTGAGTACTACAATGACGCGAGTCTAACGCTAATCGCTGTGCACAAAGTGCGTCACACAAGTTCGAGTTGTCTAGTGCAACCTAGAACATGCAAGTACCTACAATGGTTCCAAAGTTGCGTAGCGGTACTGGTAGTGACAACTCCAAACGTCAAGGCTAGTCCTGGCCATAGGACTGAGTACTGATACACGGGATGTTGTACATCTATTGATAAGCAACAATATAGAAATATGTATGGCAGATATAATACGAATGTTCCACCTCCAACAATCGTATATGATATGAATCATGCTAATAATTTAAAGAAAGCAGTGAAAACCATACATAATAGTATATTTATCAAAATAAAGACCCACTCATTCACCTGTAAGTAGCCGGGTCATAGCCCCCTTGTCTTAGGTAGCCTCAGTAGTCCTCTGGATAAGTCTCACCTATATGAGATATCACTATACTAATGATTAAACTCATAAAGGTTACTAATTAAACTAATTAACGACACTTATCCCTTGTTTGCTCAACACGGAGGTCCGAAACACTCCGTAAAATATCATACGTACTACCCTTAGGTAGTACGTGTTGTCACGAGTCGCCTCGCATTGACAGAATTCTAAAATATGATCCCATGCGCCCTCACGCGCGGGCTTACCTCGGCTCCACGCGCGGCTCACGCACTGGGTCAACGCGCTGTTAGATCTAACGGAATATTCCAGCATCTTCGTTAAATCTAACAGAATATTCCTAACGCCGTTAAAAGGAATATTCTAGGAATATTCTGGCTTGCTGATGTCACCTCGCCGGTCTGGACCGGTTGCTGGCGTCAGCGGCCGGTCGCCGTTGCAACTGCTCCGGTCGCAGGCCCCGCCGTCCGCCGCCGTCGCCAGAATTTTGGCCGGTTTATGGAGAAATTTTCAAATCTCCATAACTTCTTCATTTCTTGGCCAAATTTCACGTTCTTTATACCAAAATGGAGCTAGAGAGGAGTAGAATGACGGTGTATCTTTGGTTTGGTCGTACAAGCTCGGGAAATGGCCTGTAATTACCTCGAAAGTCCGCGGCTACAATAGTTTCGTCGAACTACGTCACAACTCAACCAAATCAAGCAAATGACATATGAAAATTCATCTACTCAACGAGAGGAATCCATTGGTGGTAGTTAGAAACCTCACCTCAGTCTAAAATGGTGAGAAAATCACCGAGAAGGTCCGGTTCTTCCGTGAGCTTTTCCCGTCAAACGGTCAGGAGTTTGGACGAATGGTTTGTACCTCTGAGTCCAGGGAGTCGAGACGAAGATTGTGGTGATTTTAGTTTGCCTTGGTTCGACAGTTTTCGTCGACGTGAACAAACAGTGCGAGAGAAAGAGAGGGAGAGTGAAAAAAAAAAACAAAAAAGGATAAGGATAAATAATAAGAAAATGATGACGGGAAGAAGATAAGGAAAAAGGAAATTTTGGATTTTCAGGGTATTGTGCACCCACCAAAACGGTAAAATTACACGGTTCCGTGTATAAAATAATCATACACGTGTCCAAAATATCCCCCAGGAATTATTTTATAACAAACGTTTTACTGGATGTTACATACAGTGGCGGATCCAAGAATTTTGCGCCAAGGTGTCAAGATTTAAACATAATAAAAAGATTTAAAAGAAAACAACAACGAAAAATGAAATGATAATATAATCATTCATGATTTAAGATAAACAAATTACAAATTACAATTGTCCACAACGATTTTTCATATTCTAAAAACGTTGCATTATAGCTTCGTTATCAATACAAGAAAAAACATCTTTCTCAATGTAAACAACTAAACTATCACTCAACCATTGATCTCCCATTTTGTTACGGAGTGGATAGAACATCAATTTAAAAACTTATGATTCACACACACAAGTACAACACTAATAACACAGGTAGAGAAGTAAATGACAAGAGCATATTGAGTCTTAAAACTTCAAATAATTTCATCATTAGCAGGCTAGCAGCACAAATTGACATCCAATCTGTAAATCTGATGATGCAATTTCGAAAGAAACCAAAGCTCATCATTTTAGATATCGACATCCGTTTTCCTATCTAACTGTACAATCATAACATAACAAACACAAATAAATCCCCAAATCCATAAACAAAAATTCCTAAAAAATTTCAAATTCTAAATCCCTAAAGGCTTCAAATTAACTTACCAAGAAATTGATTATTGAGGGTTGAAGCCGAGGTAGTAGGGACTAAGGACCAGGGAAGGGAGACAGCAGCAGTGAGGGAGGGAGAGAAGCAGAGCTGCAGAGCAGCAGAAGGTTTCTTTCACAAATAAGGCGCAGCAGTCTCGCAGAGGCAGAGACTCCGCCCTTTCGTGATGCAATTTCAAATGCTGAATTTTTTTATTTTATTTTTTTAAACCTAGCTCAAAACGACGTCGTTTTGGCTAGGTGCAGGAACCTCGCCCTCGCGCACAGCTTGTTGCTGCATCAGGCGACGAACTGCGGAACTGGTTCAAGCATTACGTTGAACACCTGCTGTGCAGGTCAAGCTCGCTGCCCAAAAAATCAAGGGATTCAAGCTGGGGAAATGGTTGAATTTGCCGGTCATCCATGGCTCTCCCCAAGCTTGCTGCAGACATCCAAGGGATCAACTGACCTAC
>CM031083.1:33370086-33381321 GCA_018257905.1 Gillenia trifoliata
TAAACTTCTCATACTTTTACTCTATGACGATGATATTGTGTTAATTGTGGGAATGACTTAGCAGCTATTTCATATAACTTATCACTGTGTTTTTATTTTTAGGGGTTTTTGAAAATTAGGGCTTAAATAAGATGACTATTTGAATATAACCTGCACGTTTTATAATTTTAAATTTGATCATTCTTTTAAAATCGGTAGACACATCATCTACAATAATACTCATAAAATTTTATATTATTTACAAGCATGCAACCTAGGCCTCGTTTGGTATGCCGTATAGCGCACCGGATAGTACTAATAATCCGGTCTCGGGTGTTTGGTGTGCTTCGTACTAAAATTGTTACATCCCGTCCCTACGTTTATTGTATTTTATTCCCCGACAGTGTAAAATGACCAAAATGCCCTTAGTGGCATAATGTATCATTCGGGATTACGTCCCTTCTATCGAGGTATTTTCAGAAATCTTGGTGTACTTTTAGTATCTACATTAAATTACGAATCCGTTGACGCGAACGACACCTGATTCGGACTTGTAACGGACAAGTTACGAACAAGGGTAAAACGGTAAATTTTTCTCGAGCAGTATTTGAAAACAGGGGGCTTAGCCCATGGTTTCTGCAAGGCACGAGGCCTGCATTTGTTTCAGACTGAAAACTCAGCCCTTTTCTCTGCATGCATTTGACATGCATTGGGCAATTTCAATTTCAGATTCCTCCTTCTGACTGACTTTGGTTTTAAAACCAGCAACCCCACTATGCATTTCTTCACACTTCAGCCATCCTCATTACTCTGCCTTGTCACTTCCCGAGTCCCCCACTCAACCTGCATGCAATTGCAGGTTCAACCAAGCTCTGAAATCTTGCTCTGGACACCCAAAGCTCCACCCTCACCGTCCTCGACCTAAGCCCAGGCCTACACACCACTGCTGTACTTCACCTTCATCACCATCACTACCCTCGAACCACCAAACCCAGAAATTTCCAGGTTGCAGGAAACCCAGATTTTTTGATCTGGACACCCACGTTCCCTGCTTTCAATTCGAGGCCTCCTCTCGAACTCAACCTGACTCCCAAGTGCCATCATCATCATCCTCACCATCTCTGGACCACCCCCGAGCCCAGAGATCGACGAACGGCGAAGAACCAAGACTCGGCCATATTCTCCGGCGAGCCCCGATCGACTGAACCTCGCCATTTCGCCCTCGATTCGACCTGCAATCACCACCTTTGGGCTTCTGGAGGCCCTGGGGATCGAACCCAGGCCTTGCATGTGGCCGAAACCCCAAGTTCGTCGAAGTTCGAGTTGGGCCGAGAACTTCCAAGCCATTTCTGGCCGTCTCCGGCCATAATTTGGCCCCATCCTAGGTAAAAACGAACCCTACGTGAGTCCAGCTTCAATTTGGTATAAATTTCGTGAATTTTGGTGAAGATCTGACAAAGTTGCAGAAAATCCCAGATTTCCGGCGACAATTTCCAGATTCCGGCGCCGGCGAGCGGCGGACGGCGGCGGCGTCCGGCGGCCGGAGTTGCAGCGGCGTGACGTCAGCGAACCGACTCGTGACGTCAGCGAACCCCGGTCCAACCCGGTCCAACTCGGTTCAACCCGGTCCGAACCGGGGAATATTCCAGAAGGTATATTCCGTCAAAAACCTAACGGCGTCAGGCATATTCTCTAACGGCGACGGAATATTCCGTAACGCCGTTAGGGAATATTCCGTCAGCCAAAACGAATATACCGTTAAAGTTAACGGCGCGCCGTTAACTTTAACGGCGCGTGACTGTTGGGCGCGTGAGGCGCGTGTCAGCGCGTGAGCGCGCGTGCGTGCGCGTGTGAGCGCGTGCGTGCGCGTGTGAGCGCGTGGGGGCGCGTCCGAGCGCGTGTGGGCGCGTGTGGGCGTGTGACGGCGCGTGGGCGCGCGTGACGGCGCGTGCTGCCTTGTGGCGGCGCGTGGCGGCGCGTGGAGCCCCGCGGCGGCGCACGGCGGCGCGTGAACCCATTTTCCGACCAATTCTAGTTCCGTTCGAGCAAACAAAGGCGATTTCAAGTCTTTTTCATTACTTTAAATTGAATTAGACTTGTTAAATAATTAGTTTAGTAAACTCTCATATAGGTGAGACCTATCCGGAGGAGCAACGAGCTCAGGCACGCTACGGGGGCTACGATCCGACTACGTATCAGTGAGTGGGCCTAGTACTTACCTTTTTAGAGTATTATAAATTGTTTTATGGTATTTTTGAAATATATATATGTGTGTGGCATGCCTACTTTATGAAATTAGACTTATTTTGTGATAAACCTTACTTGTTGATTATTGATTTATGATTTGGGTTTTATGATGAAACTTGGCATGCATACACATGATTTTAATTGTATTACTTAGTTCACATTATGCACGGTGTTAGCACTGTCCGGGCCAGGACCAGCTTCACGTGATCGTTCACACCCGCACCATTACGCTCGACATGGATCCATGATTAGGTGCCAGCCTGTTCTAGATTGCCTTTGGCGTCTAGACTTGTTGTGACGCACACTTTGTGCCAGCCTTCACGTGTATGTAGTGCTAGAGCGTAGTTATATTAAACACCCAGCCTGTCATGTAGCTACTTTCTATATGACTTGTTGCATATTTCCATGTGATAAGTAATGTTGATTTTCACTGTGATAAATGATTTATACCCGTATCCTTGTGGGCGTTGGCCCGTTTACTTATGTTAGAGACTTATTTTATTAGTAAATATTTTGGCAAATCTACGGGTTTTACAGTGAGGGGTTATAACTAAAGTTTTGGAAACGTTTTAATTAGAAAATCGATATTGGCCCACTCACCCTTGTTTTTCGCCCCTCCAGGACTTAGACTTTAGTTGGCGACGATTCGGTGGTGGCAGCTGCTGGTAGCCTGATTTTCTTTCTGCAGTGTATGTTAATTTCCTTTTGTTGTGTGTTATATCCATCTTACGGATGGGAATAATTTCCTTTACTGCACCTAGCTCTGACACTATGTAATAATGGGTTCTACCCACATTACACTTCCGTATTTTTGTTAAACTCTGATTTAATCTCGCTTATTATTTCTAAATTCCTTAATTAATCTTCCTATGACTTCGTCACTCCTACGGAGTGGTCGGTCAGCACGCCTTGAGATCCGGGTCCACGTGGCTATACGGGTCGGGGTGTGTCAAAAATAGTCGCCCGACTATTTAAACTGGGCCCACCATTTAGTACCCCTCATACCCGACTAATTATACGCCCAAAAACCTCTGTATAATTAGTCGGGTTCGTCCCTTTCACTCTCTTGGTCTAGGTTGAAGGAAAATATTTGAATTACAAGTTCATTTGAGCAACACTTAAACATGCTATTAACAAATTAAAGGCTCTTAGTTAGCATATTAGTACTAAAAAACAAAGCCTTGCTCATGACTTTTGAAGCCTAAATGTTGTGAACGCGGAATCTACCGGTTCCGACATATGGAGGAGCGTCTTCAAGATCGATGCGGGAGCATGGAGACTTTCAGACGAGCAGTGGGTCCCTATAACTACTCTCTTCCAACTGTGATCAAGCCAAAGCCTGGTGGAAGTTCGAGGAGGCGACACCTCCCCTCAAGCGAGCATGGTTTGTGGGCCGTATTCAAACATCGATTCGAAACCAAATACCTTTCTCCGGAGTACAAGGCCCGGAGAAGAGATGAATTCATGAATCTGAAGCAAGGGAAGATGACCGTTTCCAGTACCAGCGGAAGTTCACTGCCTATCTCTGACTAATCCAGTTATTTGCCGCCAGCCCCTGCGGAGATGCTTACCAGTTCAGAAGGGAGCCAATAAAAACTCCGTCTTGCTGCTGCTGAACAGTGCGAGACCACCAGGAGTTCTACGAGGCGCTGTTGCAGTGGAGGCTTCGGAGAATCTCCTGATGACTATTTACGAGGAGGAGGAATCTAACACCAGAATAGGGAGTAGGGGCAATCTCCTTGGTCTAGAAAGAACCAGGCGTTCAAACGTGGGCTACAGTTCCGGATCAGCTGGCTCGGTGGATCGACTCCAGCTCCAACCGTGGAGGAGATTCACTAGTGGATCCCGTTTCCGCCAGCAGGGCGCATACCAAGCCAATCTAATGCTCAGTTCTGTCGCCGGTGCAACTCTCGCCACACTGGTGTGATGTAAGCAAAAGGAAACCAGGGATGTTACAGCTGTGGGCAACTAGGTCATCAGGCGAGCTACCCAGTGTCACCAGAAGCAAAGCAGAACCGCCAGATTCAGCCTCAGGCACCTGTTCCACTCAACAGGTTGGGTACAGTTCCTTACCAGCCACCTGCCTATGGAGAGCCGTTCACTACCAGGTGATGCTACTCAATATCCTGCAGTCTATCCTCAGTATCCTACCTACCCCACTCCCTATTAATTATCCGGTGGCGCAGTGCCGGTTTCCAGCTGGAGCACCGCAGTATAATGGAGGAACACCGCAATACCCGCAGTATCAGGAGACCGCTAACCAGTGGATTGGAGGAGGCCAGTACCCAGCCTTAGCAGCGGCGCATAGCCGGAGGAGGCCAAGGCAGACAGGGACGCGGTGCACAGGGCGGGAAACCAGCAACACGGTAACCGCGGAGGTGGAGGTCGTGCTGAACTCAACCGGCATGGACGATCAACGCAATTAACCAGCAGGATGCTCAGAACAACCCCCGATCTCATTATGGGTACGTTGAACATACTTGGTCACTTTGCTGGAGAGTATTAATCGATCCGGGTGCTACCCACTCGGTTACTCCTCCACCTTTGTTGCTCAAACCACTCCAACCCCATTATTACTCCCTATTGGTACGAAATAGAATTATGCCAAGAGGCGAAGTGTGTCGTGTACAATGGGAGTATCGAGGATGCCCCGTTGTGGTACTAAACATCAGAGTGATGCCTGCCCAGCTTCATTCCTCTCGATATCGTAGACTTTGATGTGATTCTAGGAATGGACTGGCTACATCAAAATCATGCCGTTGTTGACTGCCGACGGAAGACAGTTGCATTCAGCCACCTGGCATGCCTGTCACTTTCACCGGAGGCTTTGAGAGAATCAAGCACGGATTGATCTCCAGCCATGAAGGCAAAGAAGCTGTTGAGCAAGGGTTGACTTTTATCGCACATGTGACTCTAGATCAGAGAATACTCTTCGTGTTGACGATATTGCCGGTTGTCAACAAATTTTCGATGTTTTCCTGACGATCTACCTGGACTACCGCCTGATCGAGACGTGGAGTTCTACTGACTGATCTACTTCCAGGTACTGATCCTATATCCCTCACCCGCTTTTCGTATGGCACCTGCAGAATTGGGGAACTGGCTACAACTCCAAGAACTCATCGATAAGGGATTCATTCCGACCCAGCTCTTCACAGCAGGGAGCTCCGGTCTATTCGTTCGAAAGAAAGATGGCACCTTGAGACTCTGCATCGACTATGAGCAGCTCAACCGGGTGACGATTAAAAACCGTTATCCGCATAGAATCGATGATCTCTTCGATCAACTCGAGGCGCGAGGGTTTCCAAGATTGATCTGAGGTCTGGTTACTATCAGCTGAAGATCAAGAGTGATGATGTGCACAAGACCGCATTCCGAACTCGTTACAGCCTACGGGAAAATTTCTTCATTGATGCCCTTCGGACTGACCAATGCCCCAGCAGCATTTATGGATCCTGATGAATCAGTATTTATAGCCGATATCTCGACAGATTCGTAATTGTCTTCATTGACGACATCTTGGTGTATTGTTGTTATTCAAATAAAGCCGATCATATGACCTTTCCACGCTGCTGGTTTTGAGAGACTAAGGGAGAATCAGCTCTATAAGTTCAGCAAATGTGAATTTTGGCTTAATCAGGTATCTTTCTTAGGGCATATAATCTCTTGATGGTATTCTCGTCGATCCCCAGAAGATTTCTGCGGTGGAGGTGGGGAGCGACCTGGAAACGTGGCGGAGAGATTGAAGTTTTCTTGGCCTGGCGAGTTACTACCGACGTTTCGTGAAGGATTTCTCTTCCATTGCCCTACCTCACGAGACTCACCAGGAAAAGATGTTAAGTTTATTTGGAACGACGACTGTAGACACAGTTTCCAACAGCTCAAACGGCTGCCTCACTCATGCTCAGTGTTAGCACTTCCAGATGACAGCGGCAACTGTAGGATCTAGTGATACCTCACTGAACGGTTTAGGTTGCGTGTTGATGCAACATGGACGGGTGATCAACATGCCTCGAACGGCTGAAGCCGCATGAGATGAACTATCTACCCACGACCTAGAGCTTGCAGCCATCATCTTCGCTCTGAAGATTTGGCGACACACTACCTCTATCTGCGGCGGGGCCTGCCAGATCTCTTCACCGACCACAAGAGCCTGAAATATCTCTTCTCCCAACGAGATCTAAACCTCGAACTAGCGGCGATGGATGGAACTCTTGACGACTACGATTGCACCATCGGAATACTGCCATCCCGGTCGTGCAAACGTGGTAGCCATCCCTCAGCCGGAAATCTTGCGGTCGACTAAACCTCTTTCTGCCCCTGCCATATTCCTCCTCTGACCCGAACTCCGAGGTACTGGTGTCACTTTGAGCTGTGACGATGACGGTGCTCTACTAGCCAGTTTCCAGGTCAGACCAGTGCTCAGGATCGCATCCGTACTGCTCAGCAAAACAACTCAGTTGTTTAGGACTTATGCATGGGTCTAAACGGTGGCGAAGAGACTTGAGAATCCGAGGTACCGACGGCTTACTTCTGCAAGGGTGACCGGATGTACGTGCCTGATGATGAAGACTTGAAGAAGGAGATTCTTGATGAGGCGCATATTTCAGCTTATGCTATGCATCCGGGGAGCACAAAAATGTACCGCACCATCGACCCATTCTACTATTCGGCCGGGAATGAAGAAGAGAAATCGCGGAGTAATGTCGGTCGATGTTTGATCTGTCCAGCAGGTCAACAGGAAGAAGCCCTTCCGGACTGCACCAGCCACTCCCTACTCCCGAGTGGGTGGGAGAACATCACCATGGACTTCGTGTACAAGTTACCTTGTACTCGTGGGGAGCTACGACGGTATTTGGGTGATTGTCGACCGACTCACCAAATCCTGCACACACTTCTTGGCAGTTCAGGGAGAACTTCTCTTTGGATCCGTCTAGCTCGACTCTTCATTTCCGAGATCGTTAAACACCATGGTGTTCCTGTTAGTATCATCTCTGATCATGACCAGAAGTTCCGCTTCTAAGTTTTGGCAGGCCCAGAATGCCTTGGGATCAGTTTGCTATTCAGCACTGCTTATCACATCCACAGACAGACCCAGACAGTGAGGCGAGCTATCAGACTCTCGAGGACATGTTGAGTCCTCCATCCTTCAGTTCAGCGACAAATGGCACGACCACCTCTGATGGGTTGCTTACAACAACAGCTATCACTCGAGCATTGGCATGTCGCCATTCGAGGCGCTGTATGGTAAACCTTGCCGTACTCCTTTGTGTTGAGTCAGAGTTGGAGAGAGAGCACTTGTTGGCCCTGAGATCGTGGACAGCGAGACGACCAGAAGAACATTCAGGTGATTAAAAGGAAACTTAGAAGATTGCACAGGATAGACAGAGAAGAGCATTGCAGACAGACATTCTACGTCGCGTTCCTAATAAGGATTTGGCGAGATCCAGGTGTTCTTAAACTCTCACCGTGGAAGGCATTTGTTCGTTTCGGGAAGAAGGGGGTGTAAGTCCTCGTTTCATCGGACCCTACGAATCATCGAGCGAGTAGGAGCTGTTGCCTACCGTAAACTTCTCATACTTTTACTCTATGACGATGATATTGTGTTAATTGTGGGAATGACTTAGCAGCTATTTCATATAACTTATCACTGTGTTTTTATTTTTAGGGGTTTTTGAAAATTAGGGCTTAAATAAGATGACTATTTGAATATAACCTGCACGTTTTATAATTTTAAATTTGATCATTCTTTTAAAATCGGTAGACACATCATCTACAATAATACTCATAAAATTTTATATTATTTACAAGCATGCAACCTAGGCCTCGTTTGGTATGCCGTATAGCGCACCGGATAGTACTAATAATCCGGTCTCGGGTGTTTGGTGTGCTTCGTACTAAAATTGTTACATCCCGTCCCTACGTTTATTGTATTTTATTCCCCGACAGTGTAAAATGACCAAAATGCCCTTAGTGGCATAATGTATCATTCGGGATTACGTCCCTTCTATCGAGGTATTTTCAGAAATCTTGGTGTACTTTTAGTATCTACATTAAATTACGAATCCGTTGACGCGAACGACACCTGATTCGGACTTGTAACGGACAAGTTACGAACAAGGGTAAAACGGTAAATTTTTCTCGAGCAGTATTTGAAAACAGGGGGCTTAGCCCATGGTTTCTGCAAGGCACGAGGCCTGCATTTGTTTCAGACTGAAAACTCAGCCCTTTTCTCTGCATGCATTTGACATGCATTGGGCAATTTCAATTTCAGATTCCTCCTTCTGACTGACTTTGGTTTTAAAACCAGCAACCCCACTATGCATTTCTTCACACTTCAGCCATCCTCATTACTCTGCCTTGTCACTTCCCGAGTCCCCCACTCAACCTGCATGCAATTGCAGGTTCAACCAAGCTCTGAAATCTTGCTCTGGACACCCAAAGCTCCACCCTCACCGTCCTCGACCTAAGCCCAGGCCTACACACCACTGCTGTACTTCACCTTCATCACCATCACTACCCTCGAACCACCAAACCCAGAAATTTCCAGGTTGCAGGAAACCCAGATTTTTTGATCTGGACACCCACGTTCCCTGCTTTCAATTCGAGGCCTCCTCTCGAACTCAACCTGACTCCCAAGTGCCATCATCATCATCCTCACCATCTCTGGACCACCCCCGAGCCCAGAGATCGACGAACGGCGAAGAACCAAGACTCGGCCATATTCTCCGGCGAGCCCCGATCGACTGAACCTCGCCATTTCGCCCTCGATTCGACCTGCAATCACCACCTTTGGGCTTCTGGAGGCCCTGGGGATCGAACCCAGGCCTTGCATGTGGCCGAAACCCCAAGTTCGTCGAAGTTCGAGTTGGGCCGAGAACTTCCAAGCCATTTCTGGCCGTCTCCGGCCATAATTTGGCCCCATCCTAGGTAAAAACGAACCCTACGTGAGTCCAGCTTCAATTTGGTATAAATTTCGTGAATTTTGGTGAAGATCTGACAAAGTTGCAGAAAATCCCAGATTTCCGGCGACAATTTCCAGATTCCGGCGCCGGCGAGCGGCGGACGGCGGCGGCGTCCGGCGGCCGGAGTTGCAGCGGCGTGACGTCAGCGAACCGACTCGTGACGTCAGCGAACCCCGGTCCAACCCGGTCCAACTCGGTTCAACCCGGTCCGAACCGGGGAATATTCCAGAAGGTATATTCCGTCAAAAACCTAACGGCGTCAGGCATATTCTCTAACGGCGACGGAATATTCCGTAACGCCGTTAGGGAATATTCCGTCAGCCAAAACGAATATACCGTTAAAGTTAACGGCGCGCCGTTAACTTTAACGGCGCGTGACTGTTGGGCGCGTGAGGCGCGTGTCAGCGCGTGAGCGCGCGTGCGTGCGCGTGTGAGCGCGTGCGTGCGCGTGTGAGCGCGTGGGGGCGCGTCCGAGCGCGTGTGGGCGCGTGTGGGCGTGTGACGGCGCGTGGGCGCGCGTGACGGCGCGTGCTGCCTTGTGGCGGCGCGTGGCGGCGCGTGGAGCCCCGCGGCGGCGCACGGCGGCGCGTGAACCCATTTTCCGACCAATTCTAGTTCCGTTCGAGCAAACAAAGGCGATTTCAAGTCTTTTTCATTACTTTAAATTGAATTAGACTTGTTAAATAATTAGTTTAGTAAACTCTCATATAGGTGAGACCTATCCGGAGGAGCAACGAGCTCAGGCACGCTACGGGGGCTACGATCCGACTACGTATCAGTGAGTGGGCCTAGTACTTACCTTTTTAGAGTATTATAAATTGTTTTATGGTATTTTTGAAATATATATATGTGTGTGGCATGCCTACTTTATGAAATTAGACTTATTTTGTGATAAACCTTACTTGTTGATTATTGATTTATGATTTGGGTTTTATGATGAAACTTGGCATGCATACACATGATTTTAATTGTATTACTTAGTTCACATTATGCACGGTGTTAGCACTGTCCGGGCCAGGACCAGCTTCACGTGATCGTTCACACCCGCACCATTACGCTCGACATGGATCCATGATTAGGTGCCAGCCTGTTCTAGATTGCCTTTGGCGTCTAGACTTGTTGTGACGCACACTTTGTGCCAGCCTTCACGTGTATGTAGTGCTAGAGCGTAGTTATATTAAACACCCAGCCTGTCATGTAGCTACTTTCTATATGACTTGTGTGCATATTTCCATGTGATAAGTAATGTTGATTTTCACTGTGATAAATGATTTATACCCGTATCCTTGTGGGCGTTGGCCCGTTTACTTATGTTAGAGACTTATTTTATTAGTAAATATTTTGGCAAATCTACGGGTTTTACAGTGAGGGGTTATAACTAAAGTTTTGGAAACGTTTTAATTAGAAAATCGATATTGGCCCACTCACCCTTGTTTTTCGCCCCTCCAGGACTTAGACTTTAGTTGGCGACGATTCGGTGGTGGCAGCTGCTGGTAGCCTGATTTTCTTTCTGCAGTGTATGTTAATTTCCTTTTGTTGTGTGTTATATCCATCTTACGGATGGGAATAATTTCCTTTACTGCACCTAGCTCTGACACTATGTAATAATGGGTTCTACCCACATTACACTTCCGTATTTTTGTTAAACTCTGATTTAATCTCGCTTATTATTTCTAAATTCCTTAATTAATCTTCCTATGACTTCGTCACTCCTACGGAGTGGTCGGTCAGCACGCCTTGAGATCCGGGTCCACGTGGCTATACGGGTCGGGGTGTGTCAAAAATAGTCGCCCGACTATTTAAACTGGGCCCACCATTTAGTACCCCTCATACCCGACTAATTATACGCCCAAAAACCTCTGTATAATTAGTCGGGTTCGTCCCTTTCACTCTCTTGGTCTAGGTTGAAGGAAAATATTTGAATTACAAGTTCATTTGAGCAACACTTAAACATGCTATTAACAAATTAAAGGCTCTTAGTTAGCATATTAGTACTAAAAAACAAAGCCTTGCTCATGACTTTTGAAGCCTAAATGTTGTGAAC